>PVKH010014941.1:0-16289 GCA_004027955.1 Chaetophractus vellerosus | reverse complement strand
ATCCTAGTGTGGAGGCACCCTAGGAGAGTTAGGACTGCTACTACATTCAGGGGAATGGAGCAAATAAGAAAATATATTGAGGATAAGGATAACCTGTTTCTCACTGTTGGAGAAGTACAAATATGGAAAGGGCAAAATCTAAAATGAACCCTGTGGTGCTGGATTGAAATTGGAGTCATTAGTACATATTCATGATTTTTGGTAGATGATAGATAGGTTATATAGATCAATAGATTGATTAGGTAAATGATTAGATAGATATAGACAAATAAATATAGATTTAATTGTGTATACATATTTCCTAGCACTGTCTACTCAGAAGGCCCTGAGCAGTGACATCCCAATAGCAACGAGCTTCTAGAGCAACCAGATCTTGATTTTTAAATATCATTCTCTAATAAAAGGAGTAAGCGTTACTTGGAGAATTGGTTGGTTCCAGGCTTGAGCAAGGAAAGAACAGTGTGAGCCTGGAACATTTATTTTGTGCCAAGAAGTAAATAAATGCTCAAAGAACAGTGGCACATGCCAAAAATACAGGGAAGCCCCTTGAAACACATTTCCTCTGGCCAACTCCAGGACAATTTGGGCATAAAAATAAGTAATAATAGTAAGATATTATAATACTAATAAATTAAACAATAGTTATTAGATAAAGGAAATATAAAGCTCTTCCTTACAGTAGAAGGCTGACTAATAAATGTAGAAGGAATTATGGAACTAGAAAATTATCATTTGGCAACAATTGCAGAAATAATTAATTCAAGCAAGAAAAATCAATAGACTCTAAAACTAGTAGTTGAAAGTGAAAGAAAGAATGGATTTTACATAATCTCAAAGTAGCTCCCCATAAAACATTTATTAAATGCAAAAGAAAAAAAGTAATATAAAAGAAAGAGTGGAAAAAACTAGTAGACACTACATTAATCAAGTAATCAAAGTTAACACTACCAGTAAAGTGGTAAACTGGCGGCATGTGCCAAACACTAAGATGCAATGAGCAGAATAGAACGTCATTTCTGTGATATGTCTGCCAAAAACTAAGAGTAATCAAGAAAATGTGAACACATCCAAAAATGAAGACATTCTGTAAGACTGACCTGTAGTCTTGAAAAATGTCAAGGTCATGAATGTCAGGAGAGACATAGGTACTGCCCTAGACTAAAGAAGACTAGAGAGAGATGACAACTGTGTACAACATGTGATCCTGGACTGGATCCTTTTGTTAGAAAATATATTATTGGGACAATTGACAAAATTTAAATGGAATATCTGAATGAAGGGTGTATGGGAGTTATTTATATTATCCTTCAAATTTTTCTGTAAATTTGAATTGTTTCAAAATATAAGTATAAATCACATACAATGCTTAAGGCTGATAATAAGAATAAAACCAAGCAGGGGCCAGCTAGATAGCTCAGTGGATAAGAGCGCCGGTATACCACATGGGAGGTCCGGGTTCGGTTCCCGGGGACCTCTCCGAGCGGGCAGACAGCCTTGAGAAAGGCAAGCCGCTGTGGGCGGGGCAAAGCCACCGTGAGCAAGGCAAAAAGCCACCATGGGCAAGGCAAAAAGCTGCCACAGGCAGGGCGGAACCCCCACGGGCATGGCAAAGTCACCCGTGAAACACGGAGCTGCCACCTGCGAAGTGCGGAAGCTGGGCAGCCCGCAAAACACGGAGCACTGCTGCCCGCAAAACGTGGAGCCGCCCGTAAAAACAGAATGGAGCCACCCACAAACAGAGCGAGCCGCCTCCGCGGAGACCGACTCGGCGCATCGCCGCAAAGACGGGGGAGACAAGAAGCAGACATAGAAAAACACAGAAGAATGGACACACAGCAAGAGCAAGCCGAAAGAGGGTGGAGGGATATGTAACCAAAAAAAAAAAAAAAAAAAAAAGGATAAAACCAAGCAAATAAAATACAAAATTATACCAAACATTAATTATAGCATAATCAAGTAGAATTCTTTCAAGGATAATTTATTATGAAGAAATGTATTAATAAAATATATCTCCTCAAAAGCCAAAGTAGAAAAATCTTGTGATAATTCAAATAATGAGCAAAAGTACAAATGATATAATTCAACTTCTCTTCTCAATTTTTTAAAATACTTGCAAGGTTAGTAAGCTAAGTGGAGAAGGTATCTTTCTTAACATGAAAAAGATGGGTAACTTCAATAATAATTAACATGAGAAGTACATAGAATATCAACAATCATCATTATTATTGAACATTATTCTGCAAGGTCTGGTCAGTGCAATAGGACAAGAAAATGGAATGGGAATGGAGGAAATTAACTTAATATATCCAGCTAATATGATTACTAGCTAAGATTCCTTATAAATTAATGAGAAAAACATTAACATTAATAAGCATTTGATAATTTGCCCAGTTATCTGAATAAATAAATAAAATAAATAGGTTTACATTTAATTCTATTTAACTCTTATAAAATATACTAATATGGCCATCTAGGAAGCTGCAAACAAATTAAAAACATATAAAAGTGAATTGTATAATGAACTGTAATGTGGAGAACCTCAATGCAAAAATTGATACCAATTTACCTGGAAGAATAAGAGTTTGTTTGTTGTTTCTTAATGGAAAGGAAATACTTAAGTCTTGAATAGAGACACAAATAGCTCTAAAAATGAAAAATTTCCCTAAGATAAATGGACTTTTTTACATATTTAAAAATTAGTTTGGGGAGCTTTGATTGCAATTATAGCAAATTTATAAAATTTATTAGAAATAATAGGTATAAACGGCCAGTGCATTTTTTAAAAAAGTTTTATTGGGACAGGAATACTTGTACTGATAGGGACTACCTTATTTACTGAAAATAAAATAATTAAAACAATGAATTATTGGTATAATTCATTTGTAATGCCATCTGGTTCTGGGCTTTTCATCTTTGGGAGGTTTTTGATGACTGTTTCACTCTCCTCACTTGTGATTAGTTTGTTGAGGTCTTCTGTTCCTTCTAGGGTCAATGTAGGTTGTTTCTGTGTTTCTAGGAATTTGTCCATCTTATCTACATTGTCTAGTTTTTTGGCATATAGTTGTTCATAGTATCCTCTTATGATCTCTCCTATTTCTGTGGGGTCAGTGGTAATGCCCTCCCCCATTTCTGATTTTCTTTATTTGCATCTTCTCTCTCTTTTTCTTTGTCAGGCTAGCTAAGGGTTTGTTGAATTTGTTGATCTTCTCAAAGAACCAACTTTTAAACAATTCTCTCTTGCTTTTTGTTCATTTCATTTATTTTTGCTCTATTCTTTACTCTTTCTTTCCTTCAGCTTGGTTTGGAATTCGTTTGCTTTTCTTTTTCTAGTTACTACAGGTGTGCAGTTAGATCTTCAATTTTAGCTCTTTCTTCTTTTTTAATGTAAACATTGAGGGCTAAAAATTTCCCTCAGCATTGCCTTTGTAGTGTCCCATAAGTTTTGATATGTTGTATTCTCTTTTTCATTCATCTCGAGATATTTGCTGAATTCTCTTGTAATTTCTTCTTTGACCCACTGATTATTCAAGAGTGTATTGTTTAATCTCCACATATTTTTGGCTTTTCCCTTTTTCTGTCCATTATTGGTTTCCAGCTTAACTCTGTTATGATCAGAGAAAGTGTTTTTTGTAATTTCAATCTTTTAAAATTTATTCAGTCTCGTCTTGTGACCCAACATGTGGTCTATCCTGGAGAAGGATCCATGAGCACTTGAAAAGAATGTATATCCTGCTGCTTTGAGGTGCAATACTCTGTAGATGTCTGTTAGGTCTAGTTCATTTATCATGCTATTCAAGCTCTCTGTTTATTTATCCTCTGTCCAGATGTTCTATCCAATACTGAGAGTGTTGTATTGAAGTCTGCAAATATTATTGTAGAGACATCTATTTCTCCCTTCAGTTTTGCCAGTGAGTGCCTCATGTATCTTGGGCCACTCAGGTTAGGTGCATAAATATTTCATATAGTTATTTCTTCTTGGTTAATTGCTCCTTTTATTAATATACAATATTGGGGCCGGCTCGATAGCCCAGTGGATAGGGCGCTGGCATACCACATGGGAGGCCCTGGGTTCGATTCCCGGGGACCTCTCCTAGCGGGCAGACCGCCTTGAGAATGGCAAGCCGCCATGGGCGGGCCGGAGCCACCGTGGGCAGGGCAAGAAGCTGCCACAGACAGGGCAAGAGCCGCCACGGGCAGGGCAGGTCGCCCGCAGATGGAGCGCAGCCAGCCACCCGCGAACTGAAAGCCGGCCGTGAACGGATGCAGAGACCGCCCACAAGCGGGGAAAGCCGCGCCTGCGCAGTGACCACTCTCGGCGTGTCGCCGCAGCGGGGGGAAGGGGAGATATGTAATAAAATAAATAAAAATCTTAAAAAATATATATATATATATACAATATCCTTCTTCACCCCTTATAACAGTTTTGCATTTAAAATCTATTTTGTCCCATATTAGTATCACTACTCCAGCTCTTTTTTGATTACTATTTGCATGGAGTATCATTTTCCAGCCTTTCACTTTTAACCTGGTTGTGTCATTATGTCTGAGGTGAGTCTCCTATAGACAGCCTATATCGATGGCTCATATTTTTTAATCATTCTATCAGCCTATGTCTTTTGATTGAGAAGTTCAAACCATTAACATTCAGTGTTACTACTGTAAATGCATTACTTACTTCCTCTATTTTGTCCTTTGGCTTTCTGTTGTCATATCTTACTGGTGTTTGTCTTTTTACCCTTTAATTAGCCCTTTTTAATAATCTTCATTTCTACATTCTTCTCCAAGTCTTTTGCCCTTGTTATTTCCTTTCAGGCTACAGCATCTCTTGTAATCTCTTGTAATTCTGGTCTTTTGGTACCGTACTCTATCAGTTCTTGTTTGTGAAGACTTTGAACTCACCCTCATTTTTGAAGGACAGTTTTGCCAGATAAAGAATTCTAGGCTGGCAGTTTTCCTCTTTCAGTACCTTAAATATATCACACCACTTTCTTCTTGCCTCCATGGCTTCTGAGCAGAGTTTGGCACTTAATCTTATCGAGGTTCCCTTGTATGTAGTGCTTTGCTTTTCTCTTGCTGCTTTCCGAATCATTTCTTTAACTCTGATGTTCGTCATTCTAAATAGTAGGTGTCTGGTAGTTCTATTCAGATTTATTCTGTTTGGGGTACATTGTCTTGTTTGATATTTATATTCATCTCTTTCATAAGGGTTGGGAAGTTTTTGGTCATTATTTTCTCAAATATTCTTTCTGCTCCTTTTCCATCCTCTTCTCCTTCTGGCATACCAATAGTGATTGTAACTGGCAGAGCTATTTACATGGGTATGATAATGGTTGAAAGGGTAAGTCTAAGTTCATGTACATTACTGGTAGGAAAGCTAAAATCTATAACATGGGACTGTATAACATAGTGAACCCTCAAGTAAAATACAAATATGGGTGATACTGCATATATAAGACATTGTCACAAAATATAAATACAAATAAACTAGAGAGATGGAAGCAGAATAGCAGCTATGTACAGCAGGGAAAGCATAGGGAGATTGAGAGTTGATGAACTTCGGTTTGTTTTTTTTTTTTTAGTAGTAGTAGTATTATTGGCATAATGAAAATGCTCTAAAAATGATTGAAATAATGAGTGAACAACTATGTAATTACATTGAATACCATTGATTGTACACTTCGGATAAATTTATGCTTTATTAATATGTATCAATAAAATTGATTTTTTAAATGTAGTTTTGATTTAAGAATGGCCAAGTCAGTGAAACTAAATGAAAATCACAAAATGCTACCACATACAATAGTCCCATATGATACATTTTTTAAATCATAGGGAAAATATTAATATTAAACAAAGATTGTTCAAAATTGTCTAAAATTTTTGAACAATTAATTATGAAAAGATAAAGTTAAGTTTTACTGAACAACCATAGGCCAAAATAAAGTACCATATGTATCAAAATAAATATTTAAAAGGGAAGAATAAAGGGCTATAAGAATCTTCAATAAATATGTATCTCAAAAGAATGAGGAAGACTTTCTTAGTATAAAAGAAAGTGAAAAAAATTAAAGAAAAAATGAATAAAATTTGGTTATTATATAAATTTGTAAATATCTACAAAATTCAGAGACATGTGATAAACTGATTAAAAAAAAAACAAAATATGTACCAGATAGTTTTAATGCCATTGCTGTATGAATAGTTTTTGTTTTTTGTTTTTTTTTTGGTTACGTATCCCTCCCCCCCTTCTGCTTGCTCTTGCTGTGTGTCCATTCTTCTGTGTTTTTTTTCTATGTCTGCTTCTTGTCTCCCCCATCTTTTTGCAGCGACGCGCTGAGTCAGCCCTCTGCGGAGGCGGCTCGCTCCGTGGGTGGCTCCATTCCATTTTCACGGGCGGCTCCACTCCATGTTTTGCAGGCAGCAATGCTCCGTGTTTTGCGGGCTGCCCGGCTTCCGCACCTCGCAGGCGGCAGCTCCGTGTTTCACGGGTGACTTTGCCATGCCCATGGAGGCTCTGCCCTGCTCATGGCGGCTTTTTTTTTTGCCTTGCCCATGGCAGCTTTGCCCTGCCCATGGTGGCTTGCCATTCTCAAGGCCGTCTGCCCGCTCGGAGAGGTCCCTGGGAACCAAACTCAGGGCCTCCCATGTGGTACACCGGTGCTCTTATCCACTGAGCTATCTAGCTGGCCCCTGAATAGATTTTTTAAAAATCAATAAATTAAAGAAAAAAACCAACAATAAAGAAAACATGACCCAAAATTGTCAAAGGGCATAAAATGCCAATTTATAAAAGAACATGTACAAATTAGTCAGCAAATATATGGACAACTTTAAAACCTCACTAATGATCAAGGAAATGCTATGTAAAACAGCAATAAATTATTATTTTTATAACCTGTATACTGGGAAAGGGTTAACAAAATATGGATTTGCAAATCAGTAGGAAAACTGACAGTTTTATATCCCCCTGATGAGAGTGTAAATTAGTGGAAACTTTCCCTAGATTTATTTTAAGATGCCTATTCGAAATTTTTAAATGTTTTTCTCCCATTTGACCCAGTAAATTCATTTCCAGGAACATGCACAAAGAAAATCATTTAAGAGGAAAACAAATTTTTGTAGACAGTGGTCATTACAGTGTTGTTTTTTAAAGAAAATCATGGAAAATACATTAACAAACCAAGGAATACTATTATAATGGGCATTTTATTAGCTGCTCAGCATTCAGTCCTCTTTCCTATCTTTGGAAATGTTCTTCTTCATTGGTACTGTTAGGATACAGAACCTATCTCTCAGTATAAAAGTTGAAATAAACTCCAGACATGCTCAAAACTAGTGTATGGGCATGAAATCCAAGCCCTGAAACTCCAAAGCATCTGCCCCAGACTCAGAATTATTAAAGACATCATTGGTACAAGAACATTGGGACCAAAGAGAATCTAATCAGGTAATTGTTGGCCCTGACAGCTGTATGTATTTGGAGTGGCGTTTTAATAAGGCCTGGATCTAGGGCCTTGTTGGTGAGTTTGAAAGCTATGATATCTCATTTTCAGAGTCCACCAGCAGTCATGCCCTCTCATATAATTTTTGTGGCATGATTCTGATTCTACAGTCTTGCCAGTGATTCTATGTATTTCAATGAATTCCTTTCTGCACAAGATAGCCAGAAATATTTTCTGTTGCTTGAAATGGAAAAACCTGCTTACACAACTAAACAGCCATTAACTATCATGTTTAAGCAAACTTTTTATTACATAATAAATTATTTGCGATATATGGTTAAATGAAAGTGACAGGTTACAAAACGGTATAAAATATAGCATAAATTTTGTAAACTATGTGAATACATATATCATATATATGCACATCTATTTGAATAAAAGATAGAATGAAATACACCAAGATAATTTTTACCGTGGTTTTCTGGGTATTGGCTTTGCAGTTAAAATGTTATATTATTTAGTTTCCAAAATTGCGTGTGTGTATTATATCTGGGAAATAGTTCAGTAAAAATTCTTAAATAATAAGCCCATGATTATTGAAAAGAACAGACATTCAGAAAAATTTTCAGGTAGTAAAATTTTGCCTTGTTGCTATGGAAGAAGCAAACTCATAAGACCATCTAAAGTGATGTCTTTAAGTTCTTACCCCTTGCAAAGATATATTATTTCAAAAATAGGTATTATAAAGATAATACATAATGCATACACACAAACACACATATAAACACATACATAATATAAGTAGGACCTTGTAAATCTCCTCAAATCAAGCAAAACTGTAGAATAAACAATTTTCTACATATAAATAAAACATATTTTCTGGTTTTTAAAAGTCAGACCTCTTGGATGCTTCATTTGTCTGCCTACCTGTATTAGCCAGCCAAAGGGGTGCTGATGCAAAACACCAGAAATCTCTTGGGTTTTATAATGGGTATTTATTTGGGGTAGAAGCTTACTGAAATAATGCACTATCCTCATGTTCCTCCTATCTCATAGTACACAACTTGATTTCCTTTAGCTGTGATCTTCATATTTCTACATGTTTAATCAGGGCTGTACTTGCCTCTGCTCTGTTTCTGATTTTATCCATTGGTGACCTTGTCTTTAACTGTAACATCTATGTAGTTTGATGCCTCATCTCCATTGCCAGCTGTGCCCTTGTTTCTGAAAACTAGCCTACTAGCCCACATTTCTATCTTATAAACATTTCTGCCTCTTTCCCACTACTTCATGTTTGTTGTGCTTAAGTCAAAATTAAACTTTTTCCCACCAAAACATCTCCTCTTCTTTCTGACTTCCTTATTTCTGATAATGGCACAATTATCTCCCTGAAAGCAGGGTTATTTCTATCTTTCCATCCCCATCGACCTCCTCCATCAATCAATCACAACACCTTTATAAATCATTTCTTACAACCTCTAATTTAGGGCCACATCACCTAGTTCCCAGTTGTTTTTTCAAAGAAAAGTGATAACTTGTGCACCCACCTTTCTGTATTCTAAACTACCCAGTATTTCACTTCCAGATATTTGTGAAATACCACTCTGATATTAACATTCACAGTATGACTGCTCACAACTGCACACAGCATGGTCTGGCCCTGTGTGATTTTTCTCTAACAAATTGTTTCAGACTTACTTCTCCCTATGGTGTAGCCTCTATCCTTTATAACCCAATTCTTCCCCAAAATTGTGAGAGTAGAGTTGGCCAGGCATGGCCTGTGAGAAAGTGGATTACACACAGAATTAAGGCTTGTGAAAGGACGCTGAGGCTGGATGCACTTTGACTCTGCAGGAGTTGGAAGGCACTGGTGAGCTGGAACAAGCTGAGCAAGGGAGTACAGGGCACAGGAGGAGGCTGTGGAGGTAGGCAGAGCGTTGCAGGGGTATGCAGGTTATTTATTTACTTATTTCTTTTTGCCAGGTGTGTGAATATTCTAGGTGTGATGGAAATCAATTGAAAGATTTAAGCAGGGATGTACACTTTCCCACAGAGGTTTTAAAAATATCACCCTGCATACTCTAAATAGGATGGAGTGTCCATCATGGCTTACCTGACCTCACGGTGCATAGGCAAAATCTCCCTTCTCACAGCAAAAGCACATCCATCCCTTTCTTAACAAATATCACATTCCACTTTATACCATGACTATTTGAATACACATCTTCTCTGCTAGCATAAACTCCTAGAGTTCACAGATTATGACTTGTTTCTTTTTGAAACCACACAGAACTACAGAAAATAGAACATTCAGAAAATACTTGGTGACGGATGAATAGTTTTACTTTCCAACACTGTAGTCACTGGACGTCCAGGTTCACAGGGGAGAGTGGAATTATATAAAGACTGTTGAGACAGTTGATGAAAATCTTAGTCTTTATGCATTATGATTCTTCATCACGCCACCTTGGTATGGATAGAGCAAATCTTTGCAATTATCTATGCCCTGTTCCCTCTATGTTTGAAGCAGCAATAAATCTCATCAGCTTGTTTGCAAGGACATAACAGAACATCACCCAAGTAATAATCCCAGAGTACTTTAAGTTTTCTAAAGAAAATGTATCAGTTTTCTCTTCTAGTATTTGCCACCATGAGAAATTATTAAATTTGAAAGAAAGCTCATTATTTCCTAGCATGTATACGGTCAGAAGAAATCTCCCAGGCCTGTGAGTTAACAAGATTGAGAGTATTTCAGATTGTTCAGAAGCAGAAGACTAGGGGTAGATAGAACTTTCGTGAAAGCTGATTGGTTGTTGAGATGATTTATGGCATATTTTAAAATACTCTTCTGGCTGGAATGGTTTACAGAGGGAGAAATGGGGTTGCTCATTAATATCCTGAAGCACCTGAAAACCTATGTAACTTTCATTGATCTGTTCTCTGCTGGATAATACTGCTATTTAAATTCTATGACATTATTTACTTCTCTCAGAATTCCTCTATGTTTGTAAACCATTATGTGTTGTGTGTTGAGAAATAAATTTATTTGTTTCTCCATTAAACCAGAATTTTCAAAAACTTTGGGGTACCACAGTATTCAGCCTTTTTTTTTTTGTCCTCTTCCCCTTCCCTTTCTATTTCATAGAGATATCACTCATAATCACTTTAGAATCTAGAGTTTTCTAGGCCAGTAGTGTCCAGTGGAATACTGGACCAAAAACTAACAAATTACTGGACTCTGCACATTTCCTATCACCCATATCTCAGTAGAACCTTTCCCAGTGGTTCTTTACTAAAAGGAAACAAAATATTAGCTTGGTGCCTTTGTTTTATATTGTTTGTGTTTTTTTTTTCATTTGTAGATTTTAAAAACAACATTAAGATACAGGAATGTATATGTCTAGAGATGAACAATAAATTCTCTGTATCAGACCCCCAGATCATATTTTATAGCAGCTTATTTCATTCCCTGGAAAATTCTTTAACTGAGTTAAAAGTGGGGAGAGAACATGTTCAAGAATTCAACCTGGGCAAACAGCCCATGATTGATGGGACAGCAATAACCAGGGGGTATTTGCCAATTCACCAATGCCAAGTCGTCAGAGCGATTTCGTTGCCTGTGACAGCTGGTGTTCTCTATTGGAAGGCTGTTTCTGTATACATCTATGATTTGCATATTTATATACCTCGGCTGCTATATGAGGTCTGCATTTCACAGCAGTGTGTAAAGCTGTGCAGCCTTGCTGCTTGAGTACCTCTGAGCATGGGATGGTAGATTTAGTTTGGGTAAAATTAGAATTTTAGGTTCTGTGTTTTGCAGTAGGTTAGCCAGTCATGCCACATTTTTGTTCATCTCCCTCTCCATCAAGTTCGATAATATTTTTGAAGCATCATTTTGCTTGGGTAGACACATTATATGCTCTCTAGGAGGGTACAAGCTCAGATATTAAGGCACCATACAAAGCTAGAAAGGAAGACATTAAGGGAATATATTTAGCCAAGTTGTAGCCAGAAGAGGGAATTGTGGGATTTGCACATTGAAAAGGGTTGCTGATGCTTTTCTTAATTTGGGGAGGGCTTAAGAATATAAGAATTGCTCTTTCAGATGAACTTCTCAGCTGAGGCTCTTACTAAACAGTAATAACACAGGGTTCCTGAGACAGGTGAGATTTCTACAGTTGTTTGAAAAATCAGATAGAGGATGTTTATTGAGCAGAAATAATGGAGATGAGTGGCTTTTGCAGTAAAGGATGTGGCTTGAAGGAAACAGGAGTTGGATAAAAAGATAAAGAATATGGGTGTATAATGTCAGGGTTCTCTAGAGAAACAGAACCCCACAGGAGATATCTGTAAATATTATGAGATTTTATAGAATTGTCTCATGCGACCATGGGGATGCACAAGTCCAAATTCTGTAGTTCAGCTTGCAAGCCAGGAACTCCGATGGAGGTCATCGATGAGTTCTCCAGGTGAAGCTGACTGTCTGAAGTAGAGATAGAAATCTCTCTCTGACTGCTGAAGCCACTTCTCCCTTTAAGGCCTTCAATTGATTGGATGAGATGTCTCTCATTGTTGAAGGCAATATCCTTATATTTTATTGTAGATATAATCAGCCATAGATGCAATCAACTCACTGATGATTTAAGTCCACAAAATGTCCTCACGTTAACAAGGCCAGAGCTTGCTTTACTACACAATGGGGCACCATTACCTGGACAAGTTGACACATTAGCCTAGCCATCACAGTTCAGCATTTGTCAACTTGGCAGCAATGCACATCACCTTAAACCATACTTAATCTCTAAATAAAAACAGTAACAGACATATTTTTTATTTTGCCTAGCAATACTCAACTGTCCTGCATACAACTGGAAACACACTAAATGCTCCAAAATGGGGTGCAAGTCCTGGATAATATTCATTCTTAAACTTGATATCCTTAAATACTACAAAATGAAACTGATACAACTTACGTCATCTGATAAGGGGAAATGATAAGGAAGAAAACAAAGATATTTGTTTTATATACATATACAAACATATACATAACAAAACAAGGAAGAAATATTCATGACCATTTCAATCCTCTTTTCTGTAACTGGTCACATGGTCAAAGTTCATATTTATCACTACTTTCTTCTACTACCTCTTCCAGTTCCTTTTACTGTCAGCAAGCACCTCAACTAGCTGTGGTTCTCTGCCTGGTGGGGTGACCCAAACCTTCATTCCTGAAGATTCTGGGCCATTTTTAGTCCAATGGACCAGATTGGGTGGTTGCAATTTTCCATTGACTTTGATCACAAGGCATGGTAGTGCTAAGAAATGCCCTAGGGACTCTCCGGTATTTTAGGCAAACTCTTCTTTACCTCCATTGTGTAGTTGCAGTATTATTTCCCCTCGCTTGTCAGGATCAATCACCCCAGCCAGTATAGTAATTCCCTTCTTTGCCTGTTGATTTAGAGGCATGAGGAGCCCAAAGTGGCCAGGTGACTATCTTATCTTCGGTTGAATGGAATCCTTGTTGTGTTTCCTGGTTGTTTTAGTTTACTTAAGGCTGCCAATGCAATATACCAAAAAAGGGGTTGGCTTTTATAATAGGAATTTATTAGTGTAAAAGCTTACAGTTCTGAGGCCACAAAGAATGTTCAAATCAAGGCATCAGCAGAGATGCTGTCTTGCCAAAGGTCAGCTGCTAGATTTTGGACTCCTGCCATGTGGCAAGGCAAAAATGGTGCCTCTGTAAGTCTCTCACTCCTTTCTCCTCCAAGCTCATTTTTTCCCTGAGCTCAGCTGTGGGCAATCAGGCACAATGGATTGTCTTTCCCTTCTCCTCTGGGTTTCATTTCTTCAGCTTTGAGCAGCTTCTGTTATTCCAGCCTCTGGCCTCTCTCTCAGCCCCTCAGGGTTTCTCTTTTCATAGCTGCAGGTGATCCTGTAGTCCTCTCTCTCATGGCAGGGTAAAATGGCAGTGGCTCTCTTTCTCTGTGTCTCTGTTTATATAAGACTCTAATAAAAGGATTAAGACCCATCCAAGATCCCACAATCTTACCAAAGTCACTTACCTGAAGTGATCTAATCATAAGTGATCTAATCAAAGGGTCCTTTAACTGAATCTAACCAAACGGTCTCACCAAAAACAAGTTTACATGCACAGGAATGGGTTAGCTTAAGAACATAATTTTCTGGGGTCCACAAAAGACTCAAACCAGACCACTGATGGAAGCACTCCTCCTTTTGGAACCATGAACTGTAGACCAGCAGCACTTAAGGCTGCAGAGACAGGAAGTAAAATTTTCCCTAGTGGATCAGTAGGGGTAATAGTGAGTGGTGCCATTCCCATCTCCACCCCTCGATTCCTAGCCCTGTGAATCCTGGCTATGAGAGAAACCGTATCATAGAGTGGATGCTGATTTACAGCACATACAGCCTCCTGGAGAACATTGCCCCGCCCAGTAAGGTATTGATACATGAGCATAAAATCATAATGGGGATGAAATGATCTTAGGAACAGAAATTTTGGTGTGAGATTAAGAGGAGATAAATTATTCTGGGATGTTATATAAAGAATTTTGAGGTAGTTGATGAGAATCTTAGTCTTTATTCACTGTGAGATTAAAATTTCTATAATGTCAAATAAAGGTATTGATAAAAATAATGGGCAGAATCTTCACTGACAGGAAAAAATGAGTCTGAAGTAAGATGATTGTGATGGCAGTTTCTGAAAAAGTAGACAGAATCAGGAAAAGGGTAACCAGAATTATTCTAATGTCTGAAAAGTATGGGACAATTTTTGAACACATGAAGCCTATAGTATCTGCTAGAAGAATTCTGATTTTGTATGAAGAGAAAAAAATGCTTAAAAATGAACCTAAAGTTTCTATAGCATATTTCCACTCTAGTGACATAGAGTTTAGCAATAATGCAATAGCATTTTGAAGCACCTTCTGTATGTATGAGACACTCACATTCATTATCTATCAACCTTACACCAGCCCTTTAGAGTGAATATTATCAGACCTATTCCATATGATATTATGTAGACAGAGTAGGTTTAATAACTCACCCAAGTTCACACAACCAATATATGACAGTGCCATAATTCAAACTCAGTTTTGTCTGACTTGAGAAGGTATGATTATTTATTTGCCTGTTTGCTTGTTTTTTTAATGTGCTGCTTCCTTGGACTCACAGGAGACATAAAAAGGAAAGATGATGAAGAACAATCTTGGGCACATTTAATTTGAGTTGGCAGAGAAATATGCATCTGGAGATGTTGTTTAGACAAAGTATGTTGCTGGGTTGTTTTTTGTTTTTGTTTTTTTTTTTTTGCAACCTGTGAAATGTGTGGTATCAGGTAATAAAATTCCCATTTTATAATTTAGAGAGATTTAGGAATGGAATGGATGGATGACTTGATTGTGATAACAAAGCTAGCTCATGCTAAAAGTGCTGAAAGATAGGCTGATTCACATTGCCATCTGCTCTTATTCCAGGTATAACCTGCCAATGCCATCCAGGTGATTCGAGTGGCATTATGATCACCTAGAAGTTACAGGAAACAACAATGTATCACAAATATCAGTCAAATTTAGAAAACAAAACTGGATGTATAATTCCAAAAAACGAGCTATAACGGTCTTTGAAGTATTACTCTCTAATGAAATGTCAAATGTCAAAATGCTATATAAATCTAAGTATTTTGTTTTTATCATCATTATATCTCTTCTTGGTTGACCTGAAATGGCTGTGGTTTGGACCTACATTCAGCATATTCCTCTGTTCATGTAGTCCTAGCAAACAGCTGCTCACAAAATCCTTTACTAGGACAGTCACAAAGATTCCAAACTGAATGCTAGCCACACATTTATAGGAGACACTTCATTTTTCTTTTGAAGTGTAATCTTCTAAGAAATATCTGACTAGGTGTCAGTGAATCCCTTTCTTATGCATCAGATAAATGTCCATCTGAAAAACAGCCCATAAATGGTGAATAATAATGATAAATAATAATTATATTGTAATAATAATAATTATTTATCCCTTTGACTTGACACTTAAAATATTAGTCTAGGAACCTGCCAAAATCCCAGACCTAGCCTTAAGGTTCAGCATATATTGGCCTAAGAGCACAGGTTCTAAGATTAGACTATATAAACTGTAATCAAACTGTTTGTTTGATTCATTTACTAGCTGTTTGATTTGGACTAAAGTACATTACCTTTTGTGCTTGAGTTTCCTTTTCTGTAAAAAGGGAATGTAACAATAATCTTCTCATAGCAGCATTGTGTGTGTGTGTGTGTGTGTGTGTGTGTAGAGATTGAAAAAATGTAATCTAAAGTCATTACTACAGGCCTTGAATAGAGTTGGTGCTCAATTAATATTAGGTACTATTTTTATTTTTATTTTACCTCCTTGAAAAGCACACTGGTCATTACGGGGCTATGCTTTCCTGATTTTTCGCATTACTAAAAACATTTTAAATAACTTATCAGCCAAGATCTTCATAGGGGGGAAAAGGTACAAAATGTATTTTCTGTATTTTTGAAAGTTTTCATATTTAGCTTGTATTGGAAATTCAAAATGCTTATAGCATCGAAAAGGAGGAGATCATTCCTCTAGGAATTATTAATGAGTTTTGACTTACCAAATTACTGGTTTCAACACAACCCTTTCTCCTGAGAACAAACCCCTAAAAGGAGGGGAAAAAATGACTAAAACCCATTGATTCATTCCTCTGCATTACCACCCATTTATTGTGTTTATCTAGAATTTGGCCAAAGAGCCAGCAAAAAAGCAAAGCAAATAAGAGTAGATTAAAGGATACTTCAAAGTGTAAGGGAAAAAATT
>PVKH010014940.1:0-16280 GCA_004027955.1 Chaetophractus vellerosus | reverse complement strand
ACACAAAATTTTATATGGTACAAGTTCTAGGGTTCCACAATTACCCACTTGACTTTTTTTGCAAAACTTAATGCACATTTTTTAAATGGGCCTAATAACATTATTATAATATGTAATATATTTAATTGTATACTAATATATATTATAAAATATACTATATAATATTTTATTATTCAGCTAATCTGAACATCAGCCAGTGGTGTACAAAAATTGCAGTGACTGCACTTCCTTGATAATGTTGCCCATATTTTACACGTTATGTTAGGCGTAATTAGAAATTTTTGAAACACAGAGATGCTAATGGCCAATTCACAGGGGACTGACGATGAAATGCCCCCATTTTATCTTTCCCTCTAGAAATAGCTAAAAATGCATTTACTCTATATAGATTTTACAAACAAAATTTAGAAAAATGAAGCAGGAACACTTGTTCAATTTTAATAATAGGTTTCATATTCTTGAGTCAGGTTGGGAGGGTATTTTTTTTTTCAAAGATTTATTTTTTTATTTATTACATATCCCCCCCCTTTCTGCTTGCTCTTTCTATGCTACTTGTCTCCCCCCGTCTTTGTGGCGACGCACCGAGTCGGCCCTCCGTGGCGGCGGCTCGCTCCGTTATAGGGTGGCTCCATTCCGTTTTCACAGGCGACTCTGCTCCATGTTTTGCGGGCAGCAGTCCTCCATGTTTTTTGCGGGCTGCCTGGCTTCCGTGGCGGTTCGCAGGCGGCAGCTCCGCTTTTTCACGGGTGACTTTGCCATGCCCTGGGGGCTCCGCCCTGCCCGTGGCGGCTTTTTGCCTTGCCCACGGCGGCTCTGCCCCGCCCACGGCGGCTTGCCTTTCTCAAGGCCGTCTGCCCGCTCGGAGAGGTCCTCGGGAACCGAACCCGGGGCCTCCCATGTGGTACCCCAGCGCGCTCTTTATCCACTGAGCTATCTAGCCGGGCCCTTGGGAGGGTATTTATGAACGCTCTGGTGAGGCTGTGATCCGAGGAAATGCTCACACATGCAAGTAGCCCCAAAATTTGCCTCACAGGATGTGGGATATGTATCTTTGTGATCAAATATTCTCTTGAACTATTCAAAATATGCCCTAACAACGAAGGGTAGAAATCAGCAAGTTATAGAACAAAATAGATTTCTTATCTAAGATGGGAATGTTGGTTCAACCCCTTTATTTTACAGATAAAGACATTGAAAGTCATAATGATTAAGTGGCAAGACAGGGATACATGGCCAACTAATGTTAAATCTAGATTCCAGTGTGGGTCACCTGACTCCCAGGAAAGTGCTCTTTCCATGACACCACATTATAGCCACAAGAAGAGACGCTAACCACCGAAAGACACTTGCCTATGGGATCTAAATTCCTATAGCACTTTTCAAAAAATGTTTTAAGGTAAAGAGTATGGAAAGCTCAATAACTTTTTAACAATATCTTTTTAATGAGTGAAGATGTCATTTTTAGGAACAAGGTAAGCCCATGGTTCTCTTTCAAATATTTAAGCTTATCTTTGCCAGCAATGTCACCTCCATAACAACCTAAAGCCATCTCTTGGCTTCTTTCTTGAAAACATGTCTCCAGGCAGGGAAAATGATTTGTGGCCTCTGGAGTCAACTGCAGAAGAATACATTTCCATTACAATGACCCTATTACAAATACAATGTGTTAATTTCACAAAACACTCTGCTGACATAAATGACCTGGTCTCAAGAGTCCTTTTAACTGGTAGTGTCTTGATACTATACTGTTCAGAGCATAAGGCTAGGAAGAGAAAGCAACTGATTTGCAAAGAGAATGGAATATATGTTTATGTTTTAAACAACCACAGCATGTATTCTTATTTCTCTGAGAGGAAGAGAACACTAACTGATATATTTTCAATTCTAGCAATACCTTACTAAGTGACAAGATAACTACTTGAAACTAAGCCTTTGGACTCTCAAATATACTGATGCTTTCATCAATTATCCAGAAAGTCCCTAGAGACCTCACATAAATGACACTATAAATATAATATTAATATCATGTGTACATCAATAACATTATATGAAAATCACCATGACAGCTCGGCACAACTTTAACAAATTTAAATACCAAGAGCTGCGTTACAACGCCATTGGGCTGAATTTTTCCAATGCAGCAAGCCGAGGTGGCACGGAGACACTAGAAAGGTTGTAATGAGTAATGAAATTAATTAAAGACTTGAAAAATGGGAACTATGGGAATATGTTAAAGGAAATTGTATTGTTTAGAACGGTAAAGACAAGCCTGGACGATAATTTAATATGTCCCTTCCTGACAGGTACAATAATAGAGCACATAGAAAAGCACAAAATTATTTCCAGGCTTTTGAACATATTCAAACATTTTTTTCTCATTTAGCTCAGCATAAGCTTTGCACCATGAGGGTGAGAACAGACATAGCAGTATTCTGCTTTGGCTGTATGCTACATACTTTATGTGGCTCTTTCAGATTAAAATTCTCCACTGTTTCTAATCTACATTTTGGTGCCTCTTACGTTATGGTAGATCCTACCAATGTTTTTAATGTGGGCAACATTCTGCCTTCTAGCATTATGACTGAGTCTCGACTTGCTTTCAATTTACTATTGAATATCAGAAAAGAAAGGATCATGGTATGTTAGAAACAGGTGGGCTTTTCTTTATTCATGTATCAGTCCTTTGAAATTTACTCTGGAATTCTGTCTATAATGTTGAGCAAAGATGATTCTGGCTTGCACAGAAAAGCAGAATTAAGTAGAATAGAGAGGGCATCTTTAAGTGTATGTGTGTGCATGCATGCATGCATATTTTATGGGGAAAATATATTTGTTTTTATAGAAACTGTTATGATTTTCCATATAAATGCTGTATTCAGACTGCCACATATATTGTATAAGGCAGATAAAGTTTCAAAGAGGTTTAGAAAGCTGCCACTCATTTTTGTGCTTATTTCTAATTATTGCATGGTTGCCTCTTCAACTAGTATGCTGGAGATTTGGCACATTTCTCTATTGTTTGGGTGCATACAAACATATAAATCAACACTTTTGAGCCTCCAGATTCAACTAAGTTTAAAGAGTTTTTGAAAAATCCTTTTCTATATATTAGCCTCTTTAACTTTGGAAACTGTTTATGAAATGGTCATAAGGAAGAAACTTCGCTCATATTTATAACCAGATATGGTTGATAACTTCTTTCCTTTTTAAAAATTGCTTCACAATGTCTTTTTTCCATTTGTTTTTCTTCACATAGTTTAACTTACCCAATGTTTCTATTACAGAAATATGTGATACCTGTTTACTTTTCCTATTAAGAGGGCATATCAAAAGATTTCCAGCATCTGACAACAAAATATTTTGCAGTTGCTGGAGCAAAAAGTATCCCTGTAGGTTGTTTACCTGATGGTATAATCATACCAATCTAAAGGCATAGATTCCTTCCAAGCTCCAAGCTGTGCTTCTGTGGATTTTAGGCCAAGGTTTGTACCGTATTTTTTCCATCACATATATTTTAGTTTTGCGGAAATATTGTTTCATCTCTGGAAATGAGACATATCTATATGACATATATGTCATTTGAAAGGATGACTTCAAATTTGTTTGAAGTCATGTTTTCCGAAGATGAAAGGAGAAAGCTTGAACTGACAATTTAACATTCCATCAACTTGAAACAAAAATATTCTTGTCTTTCTTTTTAAAGAGTGTGAGGAAAGAAGATAGTGGTTAAGGTTGAAAATGTAAAAAACCATATATATATATATATATATATGTAGTCTGTTTCCAACATCTTATCTCTAATTCAAAAGATAGAGGTTGAAAAAATGCCAGCATTCACTGAGATAATTTATTATAGGACTAAGAAAACGAACATTTGGAAACTTGAATAGAAAGCTGAAGTTAGATTCCCAGTGTGCCTATGTAAGCCCTTACAATACTTTATATATGTACATGTGTATATGTATGTAGACATACATGTAGGTAGGCATGTATGTGTGTATGTTTTAGTTTCCTAGGCTACTTAAAGCAGTACCATGAAATATGTTGACTTAATGGGAATTTATTCGCTCACAGTTGAGGCTGGAAAATGTCCAAATCAAGGCATCATCAAGGCATGCTTCCCACCCTAAGACCGGTTGCTGGAGATCCTTGGCTCCTCTGCCATAAGGCAAGGCACATGGCGGTATCTGCTGGTCTCTCCCTTCTCTCCCTTCTCTTTCGTTTTGTTTTCATTTTTTGTTTCCATGGCTTTCCCTTTGTGTCTGAATTTCATTCTCTTATTAAGAACTCTAGTAAAAGGGATCAAGACCCATTCAGATTGAGGTGGGTCACACCTTAACTGAAGAAAGCTCATCAAAATATCTCACCTGCAATGGGTTCACACCCACAGGAATGGATTAAATCTAATATATGTTTTTCTGGGATACACACAGTTTCAAACCACTGCAGTATGCGTCCTGTGGAATAGTCCATGCTCTGGATTAGTCTCTTTGATTCTGCATCACTCACTTGTTCTTCCTTCCCTGATATTTTTTCTAAATGGGAGTTACTTCTAGAGCATTATACATTTACTTTTTCCATATTATGTTTGAAATTCTGTTAAATTTAATGACTAACAACAATTTAAACTTCACTATATATTTCATTGTTTGCTCACTGATGGTCCTTTCTTTTATCAGAATTTTACAACTCTTAGATTATTTATTTTATGTCATTACTTGATTAGCTGGAAAACATCTTCAACTGATTTTTTTTTAGAATGGAAATGGTTGACTCATTTCCTATTCTCTAGCAGGTTTAAATATGTTGTCCTCTTGTTTTTACACACAAATGGTGGCTTTGTAAGATGAAAATTCCTTGGGACAAAATTTTTCCCTTCAAAGGCATTCTCTCCCATCCTTAGATTATGGCCAAGTGTGAGATTAACACGTTTTGGTTCATTTTCACATGGAATTCAAAAATTTCCCCAGGTGTGGTTGCAGTTGATTCATTTTCCCTGGTTCTTGGTGATTCTTGTAAATTGCTGACTCAAGTCTTTCTTTCTCTCATGCTTCTATTTCATTATGTGTCAGATGGGATAACAATAGCAGCTACCTAAGGTGTTTTAAATGAGCATTTAAAGAATTAATTGAGTATAAGTATCAAATTCACACCTTTTTTCTTTAACTTGGGGCCTTTGCACATGCTACTCTGCTTGGTATACTTATTCTATGTCCTGTACTCCAACTCCACCCACACCCTTCTTATTGGATTAACTCTACATACCCTTCAGATAACTGCTCATTCATTTACTCAGGGAAGGTAAGATTACCTTTTTTATGTCCCAGAATACCATGTTCCTCTTATTCATAATATTTATCTCATTTTACATTTATTTTTATCATTCTCACCCAGGAGGTTGTAATCTTACTGAAGGCAAAGATTATGCCTGCTTATTTTTTTGCTTAAAATATATTCACAGTGCCTAGTGAAGTATCTATCACATAGTGGTCATTCCGTATATATTTCTTGTATCAAATTAGAGTGTTAGTTAGGGTTCAGCAGAGAAGAAGATCCATAATATATTACATGTTATAAGCATGTATATTATATCCTATTATAATATATCATATAGCCTATTAGTTCTGTGTGTGTATACATATATATATGTATATATAGACTTGTTTAAGAAATTGACTCATGAGAAATTAATTCACAATTCTGGGGGGTGCTAATTACATCTACAAAATACCTCCACAATAACATGTAGGCCAGTGTTTGACCAAGCAACTGGACACTAAAATCTAGTCAAGCTGATACATAAAATTAACCATCTCAATGAGCAAATACATGATGACTGTATACTTTTTGTTTGAGTTTGCTTCTCCTCTATCTGCTCTTTATTTCACCTTCTTCAAATTCTATTATCTGAATGTTGTATAGTCTAAATTTGTTCTTCATGTCCTTTATCATCACTTTTAGATCTTTGTGGGTTTTTTTCTCTTCTTTTGAAAAAAATAATTCAAACGTTTCGTTTCCTTCATTGAATCAGTTTTCTATGCTATCAACCTGGTATTTATTACTTTCATTTTGGTACTTCATTAAATAACAATGCTTTTTATCATGATGTACATTTTCTGAATCTTATTTTTTCATTTTTATGAGCTCCTACTGTTCAGTGTTCTCTTACACCTTGATAACTGCATAAATTAAACATATTGCCTATATATTCCTCCGTTTTGTTAATAATTATCTCATAGAAGATATTTACATTATTTTTTCAGATTGGTTTCTGTGACGGTTAATTTCATGTGTCAGTTTGCCTAGGTTACAGAATCCAGTTGATTCGGTCAAGCAAACACTAGCCTGATTGTTACTGTGAAGGTGTTTTGTAGATGGATTTGCACTGATAGTCAGTTGATTGCATCTATGGCTGTTTGCATCTACAGTCAACAAAGGGAACTGCCCACAGTAATGAGGGGAGTCTCCTTATCCACTCAGTTGGAAGTCTTAAATCCAGAACTGAGGATTTCAAAAGTCAGAAAGAATAATTTCTATCTCTGCTTCAGCCAGCCAGCTTCTCCTAGAGAAGAAAAGGAGTTTCCAATTTGCAGCCTGCCCTACAGAATTCAGACTTGCCTTTCCCCATGGTCATGTGAGCCAGTTCCTATAATAGACCTCTTTATTTTTCACATGATCTTATTTACATCTGCCAAAATTACACTGGCTGTACATAGAAACTAGGCAATGACTTGGATGAGAAAGAATGAAAGTGAAGATAATTTTAGGGAGTAACTTAAGCAAGAGATGATGGTGCCTTGGACCATGATGATAATGATAGAGGTGGAAAGAAGAATTAAAATTCAGGATATGCTTTGAAAATAAAGCCAAAGGACTTGTCTGTGAATTGGATGTGAGGAATTAGAGAAATAGAATATAAGCCTGGGGCTTCGTATTTTGGCCTAAACAGTGACATTTAGTGTGTGGAAGGGCTGAGTGTCTGGATGGTATTGAGGGGAGATCAACCAGTAGTTCAATTTTGGACATAAGCTCGATATGCCTATTAGAAATTCAAGCAGAGGTATTGAAGAATCTGTTAAATATATTAGTCTGGAGCATAAGGAAGAAGCAGGGCTGAGAAATCTATGTGGGAGTCATCAGTGCCTAGATGGTATTTAAAGCTATGAGATTATATGAAAATATCTTAACAAGTGAGTGGCAATAGAGAAGAGGACTGAGAATTGAGTCCTGGAGAAAATCAACATTCAGAGCTCAGGAAGAGAAGGAAGAACCAGTGAAGGAAGCTGAGAAGAGGTGACCTATGAGGAAGGAAGAGAAGCAGGAGTGTTTGTGACCTGGAAGCCAAGTGACAGAGTGTTTCGGGAATGAGGAAAAGGACAACCAATAGTAAATGCTGCTAAGAGGCCCAAATAAATAACTAATTGGCCATTTGGCAACCTAGAGGACTGTTTCAAAGATTGTCCTGTATAGATTTCTCAGGTGAAAGGAATGAGGGAAAGTTTAAATTTACTATAAATCTGCCTTACCTGAAGCAGGAAGTTTACCTTTCCTGAAGCAAGGAGTGGGAAGATAGAATGGAATCAGAGCTGCTATGGAAGAAGTTTTTATTTTACTTTTTTTCTATCTTCTTTGTATCAGCCATGAGTTGTAGCAGAGTGAGTACTCATTCTTTGCCTGACTAGACTGCCTTCAATATCAGTGTGTCTTGACAGGGATCTGCCCCTTATATAATTGAACAGTCTCAGACAAGCTTAAGCTGGAGGTAGACACTGCCTTGGGCTTCCCTCATTGTCACCTCTAGCCACTGCCATGCTGCCCAGAAGCACAAAGAGAATCAAGATGTGTTTCCTGTCCTCAACCCTATGCCTTGCCTCTCTGATTTAGGGGGTTTTTGGACTTTGTTCAGTTGTTTATTTCACTTAGTTTTCAAATGAAATGTGTAAGTCATGGGTCAATCTAGAGCTGTCTGCACCCAAAAATATCAAGAAATTCTTGATCTTTTTCATTATGTATGCATGACTGTTACGTAGTTTTCAGTAATGATATTGTTTTCACCTATTTTAATTACCTGTCATAATTTCAATGAAACTTTGGATGGGACAGGCTTGAGTTCCATATTACCCAAATGTGTAAGCATGAATCTTTCTGATAGTTTTGATTGAGTCAAAGAAAATAGAACATATATAGAAGGGATCCTCAACAAGAGGGTCCATAAAAGTATTTCTCAGTGTCTGTGGCCTCCCTTCAGTCGTGTGTTAACGTGTGTGTGCATGCACAAATGAGCACTTTCTATTGACAGGGGCCAAAGCTTTCTCCGTATTCAGGAAGTGATCTGTGATTCTAAAAGGTGTTATGAACAGCAGGTAGTTTAAGATTGTGTTCTCTGCTGAGAGCCTGCAGCAAACGTATTTTGTACCATCCCAGAAAATATATAGTTGAAAATCAAATGAGTAGATGGTCAGAACTACATAACTTTATAGAATATAAGAATTCTAACCAAGATTCTCACATGGATAAACGTCCAATCTGCTTTTATGTAGAGGTAGTACTTTTAGTTAAAGCAGAGCAAGTATTTTTTTTTCATGATTTCTTAAAATGTATTTTATTTGAAAATTTTATCAGGAAAATAGATTCACATACAGTGGTAAGAAATAGTACAAAGAGATCCTGTGTACATTTTACTCAGTTTCCCCAACAATAACATTTTTGTAAAATTATGGTATAATATCATTGTATTGACATTGATAAATTCTCCAATCTTACTCAGATTCCCCCAGTTTCACTGGTATTCATTTCTGTGTTTCTATGTGCATTTCATTCTATAAAATTTTATCACCTGTATCTTTGTATATCCACCACCATAGTCAAGATACTTACGAGTTCTATCACTGCAAGAATCCTTTGTTTCCCATTTTTTATCATACTCACCTTCTTCCCGTCTCCTCTCTCCCTAGCATCTATGAACCATTAATAATCTGTCCATTTCTAAAATTTATCATTTCAACAAATGGTTGAAATTTGAACCACACAGCATGTAACCTTTTAGTATTGGTTAATTTCCCTCAGCATACTGCCCTGGGAGCCATGCAAGTCATTGCGTAAATCAGTTGTTTATTCCTTTTTGTTACTCAGTTATATTCCATGGGATGACTGCACTGCAGTTGGTTTAACTGTTTACCAACTGAGGGACATTTGGGTTGCTCCCAGTTTGGGGCTATTATGAATAATGCTGCTATGAACATTCATGTACAAGTTTTGTGTGAATATAAATTTCAATTTCTTTGAAATGAATGCCCAGGAATGCAACTGTTAAGTTATATGGTAGTGGAATATTTAGTGTGGGAAGAAACTGCCAAACTGTTTTCTGTAGTGACTGTACCCTTTTGCATTCACACTGGAATTACATTAGTGTTCTAGTTTCTCCGCTATTTCATCAGCATTTTGTGCTGTCACTTTTTTTTTCTTTTAGCCATTCTGATAAATATGTAGTAATAGCTTCTTATGGTTTTCATTTGCATTTCCTTGATGGTTAATGATGCTGTACATCTTTTCTTGTGCTTATTTGGCATCTGTATGTCCTCTTCAATAAAATGTCTGTTCATGTTTTTTGCCAATTTTCTAATTGGATTTTAAAAGTTTTTTTACTGTTAAGTCCTGAGATTTCTGTATATATATTCTAGATACTAGTCCTCTGTCATATAAGGGATTTGAAAAGATTTTATTCCAAACTGTACTGTGTCATTTCATCCTCTTCACATGGGCTCTCACAGAGCAAATGTTTTTAATTTTGATGAGGCCCTAGTTTTTCAATTTTTCCTTCAATGGATCATGTTGGTGTCAAATCTAAGAAATCTTTGCCTAGTCCTAGATCCTAAAGATTTTCTCCTATGTTTATTTTTCTAAAAGTGTTATGTTTACATTCAAATCCATTTTGAGTTAATTTTTGTATAGTGTGAAGTTTAGTCTGAAGATATTTTATTATTATTATTTTTTGCCTATGGATGTCCAATTGCTCTAGCACCATTTGTTGAAAAGCATTTCCTTCTTCCACTGAATTGCTTTTGTATCTTTGTCAAAAATCAGTTGGGCATGTTTGTGTGGGCCTATTTCTGAATTCTCTCTTCTGTTCCATTGATGTATGTGCCTATACCTCCATCACTATCACATTGTCTTCTTCACAGTAGCTATATCTTAAGCTATAATATCAGAATTATTCTTCCCAATAATTTATATTCTTCTTTAACAGGATTGCTTTAGCTATTGTAGGGCCCGAGCTTTTCCATATAAATTTTAGAATGAGCTTTTCTAAGTCTACAAAAAATATTTTTGGGATTTTGATAATAATTGCCTTAAACCTAGAGATCAATGTGAGGTTAATTGGCATTTTCATTATGTTGAATATTTCAATCCATGAACATGGTATGTCTAAAATGTATTTTTAATTATTCAACTAAAACATAAATATTTTTCATTCCCAAAATTCAGGTGATCAGATAAAATTGTACTTCTTGTCCCCCTAGTTCCACTTTTCCCCAGTTAACCACTTAATCAGTCTTTTTCTATGCAAGTACTTAATATGATTTTGCTCTGCAACTCATCATACTGTATGAGTTGCAGAGCATCTCACTTTTGTCATTTAGAAGCAAGTCTTTGAAAACTTCCCATAGGAATCACATAGATGGATTTGTTTCTTTTTAACTGCTATGTAGTATTCCATGGAAGGTACATATCATAGTTTAACAATTTCCTTTTTTAGTGGGCATTTATTAGATTGGCATGTATCTTCAGCACCTGTGATAGGATCTGGACATAATAGCCAATCAAGAACTGTTTGTTGACATTGGTGGATATTGTCTTTGTGTTTTTATAAAGGCCTGACACTGAAGTAGGAGTTCACATTTATATTTACTAGAATATAAAAATAGCACATGTTGTATTACTGGTTCAGAAGGGTCAGAGAAAATGCAAAACTTTTGGAGTTGATTGAAATAATAGAAGTAAGTTAGAAAGTAGTTTACAAACTGATTTATAAGTGAAATATTAATTATCATTATCATATTATTACAAAATTGAATCATCTTTCTTGCCATCTAACCTTGAAATCCACAAAGGGCCTAAGATATCTTTATCAAAAGACTAGTTTTGAAAAATATATGAATTTAAATTACATCTCTACTATTATTTGTGTGTATGTTTGTGTGTGTGTGTATGTGCAAGTGTGTCAAAATCAGCTACTGAACTTCTAGGAGCTAGAACAAATATACGTCAATATTACAAGGTCATAAGAATATAGTGATGCATGGGAAAATACAATTAATGTAACTAATGGACTATAGTTAACAGTAATATTAACTATTGTAATATTCTTGCATCAATGTCAAAGAAGGTACTATGTCAATGCCAAGGGCCAATAATAGTTGGGTATTGGATTTTTTTCTTTTGGACTAAGGGAAACGTTAAAAAATTTACTGAGGTGATGACTGCACAACTCTGTGATGAAAGTGAGAGCCACTGTGTGTATACTTTGGATAGATTGTACAAGGCTTGGGACTGTATAACACAGTGAGCCATGTGGTGGAAGATGGATTGTGGTTAAGAGAACAAATATGAGAGTGTTCTCTCATGAACTATAATAAATACACAATACCAATACATGGGGTGATAATAGGGGCTGTATAGAAAAACGATACCAAATGTAAGCTATGAACCATAGTTAGTGGTAATAGTCTGATGAAGTTCTTTCGTAAACTGTAACAAAAGATCCACAACAATTCAAGGTGTTGGTGGAGGGGTGATGTATGGGAATTCTGCACAGTATGCATGATTGTTTTGTAAGCTCACAACTTCTCTAATAAAAATATATATCAAAAAATATATATTTTTAAAAATAAATGAAAAAAAATCAGCTACTAAATCCTGTCAAGGGTCTGAACTGTTGTATTACATGGAGTAGTAAACAGTAAATTGGGTGAAGGGGAGTAACATGAAACAAGCCACTGCTGGAACCTTCTATGACAAATGTGAAATAAACAGAAGTGACTTTGGAAGCTGGCTTCATAGAAGAGATGTTTACTAGTTCACCTGGGAGAAAGATCCTGGACAAAAAAAACCCCACCAAGATAAAGGACAAACATCTGGAGGTGTGAATATACTGTTTATCTTAATAATAAAGATTGATTCACAAAGTTAGATTATTTCCTAGGATGGAACACTGTCAATCAACAATTGTAAGGCAAACTTGTAAATGTTTTCACAGCTCATGACAGGAACATGGTGAATTAAATGGTGTATGAGTCAATTGAAAAGACTTGATTGTTGAAGCTACAAGTTACTTGAAAACCTCAGTTCATCTACCTGTGATGAAAATTACAGTGTTAGAGATAAAATAAAGGACAATAGCAGCAAAATCTTTCTTCACTAAAATAATTATTTGAAGGATATTTCCCTGATTTAGAAAAAGAAACTGATCAATGGATCAGATACCCTTTCAATTTTTGATATGGACGAAAGATGTGACTTCCTAACAAGGAGATACAATTATCAAAATTTTCACCAAGAATAGCCTTAAATATTGCACCTTATCACCTATTAGTGGCATTCTACAACTCTCTCTTTAGTGATAGCTGGAATGACTAATAAGAATCAATATTTTTTTTTAAAAAAAGCTGTTGCCATTTATACCCATGTATCTAAAAATATTGTGGCTCATGGTAAAGAGTAGTATTTTCTTGGACACTGAAGCTGATATGCAGTGTAATCTAGCTTCAATTCTTCAGGTTTTTTAAAAAATAATTAAAATTTCGTACATTTACCCATTACTTAATGACATGAGCACAAACTTAATTTGGGGCTTATTTGAGTTTTTTTTTATGGTAATCCATAATTTTTTTCAAAGTTAAAACACTCATGGAAAACAGAATTCATATAAATTTTTTAGGTAAAATAGAGATCTCAAAGACATTTGTTCTGGCCATGACTGCTTTGAGCTTTTATTTAGAAATGGACAAGATCTCTTTAAGAGGATGAAGCAATACAAATCCCATGATCACGAGTGGCCCACAGATTATGATAATTTGAGCATGATATGCTTCTGAATACTCTCTTCACATCACTGCTTTCATTCTGTGGTAAATTCTGTTTGATACTCAGAAATAGCAAATGTGAAAGAGCATTGATGAATTTAATTATATCTGTGGTTTCTCCATGCATGAGTCATGGTTCCAGCATCACGTCTCTCCTAGGAAATCTTAGCTCCACAGAGTACAGATGCTCCATGTTGCCTTTATTTATATTGTAAGTTCCTTAAGGGACATGACTAATACTCTGATGTCTCTCATGATGAATGGAAAATTACATATAGTAATGCCAAATCATATTTGGGTAGTAAATGAATGACTTGATGCCAAACAAAGCACAAAGAAGTGATTGAGAAAAGTGATATGCTAGCTATTATTATTGCTCACAGCTCTTCTCTCATTGGTGCAACTAAACTTGTCATTTAAAAAAGTAAATTGCATATCCTAGGGGGGTGAAGTTTTATCTTGTCCTTCTGGCCCTCACAAACAAATCCCATACTTTGGGATGTTTATCTACACCAATTAATTCATTGCCCTTTCTTGAATGGATCAGAAACATGGTGGTAGAGTGGTTTGAAGCCAAGGCTTGGTAGTGAGACCAAGTTCTGTCATTTTAAAATCTGAGATCTTGAGGCAGTCCCTCAATCTCTCTAAGACTGGGTTTCCTCAGCAACAAAATGAGGATGATAATAGTGCATGCCTCATTAGGAATTTGTGAAAATTAAATGGGTAATATATGGAAGGTTCTATGCAACGGACCTGGCAAAGACAATTACTCATCACTACAGATGCAGAGAGATACTAGAGAATACAAAGAAGAATTAAACTTGGGCTCTGCCGTAAGACGCCATTTAGTTTGGGTAGGAAAGATATGAACTGGGGAAGAAACTTGAGTTGAGGATAAGGCACAAAGGAAAAGAGAGCAATGTGAACAAGAGCATGGAAGCAGTCATGAACATGGCATCTGTAGGAGACAGTGAGGTCTCTGATTTGAGTTCAACATTTCAAGATGGAGAGCTAGTCAGCTACGAGCTGATTCAAAATGGTGGAGAAGATAAAAAGACACGAAATTTTTATTTCTTTTACTATAAAATTAAAAGATATAGCTTATTGGGGTAGGATAATTGCAGAACAAAAATTATGTTTAAGTAAAAATAGTATGTATTTCATTCATTTGCTATTACTAATACCAAATTATGGCATTAAAGGCTCTAGAAGCAGTTGAGTTGTAATACCATCTTGATTGCCGTCTCAGCCAACTCTATAGGGAGTTTTGAACCCAGGATAACCCTTCAGAGTTTGCCTCATTTGGGCAAGTGACCTGAGTCTTTACACCATTTTAGTTTCCCAGCTGAGAAAACAAATGCCATGTAATGGGTAGACTTAAAAACAAGAATTCATTGACTCAACATTTTAGGGACCAGAAGGTTTGCTTCCTTCCAGGGTCAGTATCTTCTGTCTGGCCAGCAATCTTTGGGGTTCCTTGGCTCTTCTATTCCATGGCAATGCAAATGGTGGTGTCTTCTTCCTCTTCCTCTTCCAGGCTGCTCCCCATGGCTTCTTCTCTCTGTGTCCAATTTCCTTGCTTATAAAGATTCAACCATACTGGATTAAGCCCCATCATTATTCAGTTTGGGCACACCTTAACTAATAACATCTTCACAGGTCCTATTACAAATGGGTTCACACCCACAGGACTAGGATTTGGGACCTGAACATGCCTTTTGTGGTGGTCACTATTCAATCCTCAACATACTCTGGCATTGATCAATCATTGTACAAGGGCTGCCTTAGCAATGGGGCATGTCTTTGGGTGAGGTGGCTCTCTGATGCCCAGTCAATCTTGGAAAGGAGCTGACAGTTGAGGGCCATCTTCCAGCAGAATTACCAGCACATGGGCTTCATTCCAAAAAGATGAACTAGACAAGATATCACAGCACCCACTACTGCTCTCAATACTTTAAAAGGAGCCAGGTATGGAACAGTGAGAATGATTGTTTTAAAGTCCATTCTAATTATTTCACTCTTGGCCAATCATTTATACTTTTAAGTTTACACCCAGATCCAGTCTTGCCCTCAATTTAGGACTTTCCCCTGTAAAGAATTGCAATGGGGGAAAAAGAAAAGTAGGACAAATAAAATTGAAAAAATAAATGATTTCTCTACCAAAGTTTCTTGAAAACACCAAATGTGGTTTCAATTCATATACATAAAAATCTATTAAAAACCTCCTTTCCCATTTCTTTCTTATTATCTCCTATGAAAGTCAGCTCACCCCAATTCCTTCTTCCTACTCCTATCACCATTTCAAACCCAGCCCTGCTGCTGTGGTCTCACTTTTCCTCCTTGCAAATCTATTTTAGTCTCCTGCACTTGGAACTTTCTTCTCTGTCAGCAAATACCATTTCTGCTAGTTTCTGTTCCTCTCTTATCTCCATCCCCTTTATCCTGATTTTTTAGAGCAGTGGTCCAGGAACACAATATTATACTGAAGGGTAATTGTTTCTTCTCTTAACCCTATTAAGCCCCTATTTACAATACTTATGAATGTAATAGACTGTTTGTGTTTGTTTTCCACATAGTCTTGTAGTGTCACTCTCAATAGATGCTAAATGAATGTATCACACACCTCTCAGTCTCCTGTTTTCTCCATCTCTTTCTATGGTAACCAGCTTTGCAAGAAACCACTTCTGCTATACCACATTTCTTGTTATACCCTGGGATTGGCTTTGCTTCCTTTGCCATCTTTCTGTCCTGTTCCCTGGGATCACTTCCCAGAACGAACTATCTGCACATAAATTCTTATCTTAGGCTCTCCTTTCTGGAGAGAACTCAGACAAAAGTTTTGAATGAGTGAATGAATGGATGAATTAACTATGGAAGAGAATCCCACAGGGAGAACAGTTCTCCCAGGTAATCAAGGAAAATGTAGGAATTAATTCCCTGATCATTTCAGAGATGGACTGTTCCATCTTGCCCTATCAAGCACTTTAAATGCTTCAGATATGGTGTAAATATAGATCTCTAATTTTGTGAGTGTGTGTATTTGTGTTTGTGTGGCAATAAGAAACAGGGTTAGATCTGTACCTTAGAGGACTTTTACAAACACTCATGGCATAGAATCCTCAATTAAATCATGATCCATTCCTTTATAGGCCTTTAAATGAAAAAAAAAATGGTAAAGCAGAACACCTGGGATAATAC
>PVKH010014939.1:0-16289 GCA_004027955.1 Chaetophractus vellerosus | reverse complement strand
CTTTCAGTCAGCCAGTTCCTTCTCTTACACAGACCTTTGGGGTCACTTGCCTTTTCCAGTTTCTTTGTGTTCAGTTTTCACAAAGCTTGAGATTTCTCTGCTTTGTAGATCTTGGAAACAGGAGTTGTTTCCAGGACACCTCCCTTCTCTACCCATATCAGGATAGCTCTCTGGCATCTAACCAAACTTATTTACACAGAGTCCTTTGGATTTCACCCATAAAATTATTTCAGTTTCACCTCTATTCTGTGCCTTCTAATTCAGAGATTTTCGTAATTTGTTGTAGACCAGAACTGATCCCCCAAAGGAGAGTTTTTGGGCCCAAGTATTTTTGTGGTTGTGGAATTTTGTAGTTGGGACTCTCGGTTGCAAGAAACAAAGGCCCAGCGCAAACCAACTTAAGCCAAAAAGGAGAGTTTGTTGAAAGATACTGGGACAAAGAGCTGAGCCTCTGAAGCAGAACCAGGTACTAGAGCATGGCAGGGAAGCCACAAACCCGTTTTCATCTCTGCCCCTCTCTCAACATTTGCTTTACTTTTCTCTCACCATGGGTTACCGTCTATGGAAGGTAATCCTTCCATATGGAAGACTATATGACCAATTACTCCCAAGTTTTATATGTTACAGTCCAGGACCTGAAAAAGACTGCCCATGGCTGCTCTTTCAGTTCCAATTACAGATACCTGAGGAAGGACTCAAGTGGGTTATCTCTAGTCCAGACAACTGTAGGCAGGGGGTAGGGTCACCTTGTACTAACCCGGCAGCTCCCACTGCAGCGATGCTAATGGAGTGAATGAATGGCATTTCCCAGAAAAGTGGTGCTGGGCCCATCCAGTAATCCAGGAATATCCATCACAAGGAAGCTATTGATTTGGTCATAAAATCTTAGGCATAAAGCCCCATTGATTTCCATAAGGTGCATTAAAAAAACCTTCTTAGCCAACTTCTAAGCCTCTGCTTTTTTGGTCTGTTCCCCAACCACATACTGAAATACTGTTGTCTGTTCCTCAGAGGCACCAGGCTCCTCATGCCTCATTTTTCTCATGTTCCTTTCTCTTCCTGGGACCTTCTTTTCATATTTTAAGACCCATCTAATATTTTATTACCCCTGACACTTCCTCAAACTTCTCCTTACAGAGTCAGTCATTTCCTTCTCTTGCTTTTGTGGTGCCTAGTTCCCTTGTTACATTTTATTGCGATTCTGTTTCCACACTCCCTTCCCACCGAGACTGGGAGCTCCGGGATTGCAGGAATTGATTCATTTAACATCATCATTCAAGTTTGCTCAATTTGGGCATGGCTTAGGGTCCAGTGACTATCTGGTATGGAGACTGAGTTGTGAATAATCAGATAATCAGATATAGCTCCTGCCCTCATGGCACTTAAAATATAGCAAGGACTGTAAACTCAGTGCTTGGCACATTGTAGATAATCAGTCCAAGTTTACTGAGTGAATGAATGAATGAACAAAGAATAAATACATAAATATGGGCTGTGACTCTACATACTTATCCAGTGAACAACCTTGAATCAATTTAGACATTTACTTTCATTTCTTCCCTGCTTTATTAGTTTGCATTATTCTTGCTCATGTTACATTGGAGTCCCAAACTAGAAACTTAGACTTGTCTTTTAGAAATTGGTTAGTCTAACAATTCACTTCCCTACTTAAAATCCTCCATTGCTTCCCCATCATGATTAAGATTAAGTACAAATTCTCTAGCTTGCCTGGAAGGCTGTCAAGGGAGGACCCCTGCTTACTTGTCAAGTGTCATCTCTGTCCACTCCCCATACCCTAGAGTCTATTCTTCAGCTGTACTGAATTACTTGGAGTTTCCAGAAGGGGCTGTACTCATTGTACCTTTGGTGCCATCATTCCCCAAGCCTTTCATTGCCCTGACTCACTTCTGTACATCTTGGAAAACTATCCTTTGTTAGTTACCCCTTCTTTTCTGAATCATAGTGCCCTATAAACATCTCTGCCCTGGCATTTATCATGTGATAATATAATGGTTCTCCTGTATGTATTCTCCTGTTTCCCCTATCAGGGGAAGCTCCCTAATGGGAATACTGGAGATTTCATCTTGTTGTCCTTAACAACTGCCACAGTGTCTGATGCATACCAGCTAATCAGTAGATATTTGAATGACTATTGGATATTTCAGTGTAGTCCACTGTATTTCTCAAATTGGGACATTCACTTAAAAAGCTATATCCATATGCTGCAAATCCTCTGTTCTCCTTTCATTATTTTTTGTTCATTTGTTCATTCACTTCTTTTTGTTCAGTAAATATGCCACTCTGTCATTCATTGTTTTCCATACTCTAATATGGATTCCCCCAACTGGGTGTTTACAAACACTTTAATAAAATGGAAATCTCCCTGGGAGGAGATTCTTTGAGCTTTAGCCTTAGTATTACTAACTGTCCACAGATGTTTCTAAATCATTTGGCATAATTAGATAACAAATTTCATTTCATTAAAGTATTGTTCCTTTTCATTTCAGTAGTACAAAGGAATTGCAGATATATTAGCTTCGTTCATGTTTTACCCTCCCAGTAGGAACATAATCAAATTGAATAGGAATTCAATATGAAAATGGCTAACTTAACCTTTTAAAGATCTTGAAGTAAAAACAGTATAACCTTTCTCTCATAGTAATAAATTTGTGTGCTACAGGTACATGAATGCCTTCATTAGTTTTCATATGGCTATTACCAAAGCATATATAAATAACCACTTAAACATCCATATTTTAAATGGAGAAAAGAAAATTTTATTTTGTTATTTATTAATGCCTCTCACTGTTCCAGAAAGAATTTGAAGTGGTTTACAGAAATATACAACACAAGAAGGTGAAAACAATAAATGTGGGATTTAGTTTTTCTCTGTCTTGTATCATTAGTTTACATCTCTCACCTGAGTCATTTCCCTCTGATTGCAACCATGCTTTGCAATTCCATATGAAAAAGCCTTTCTTCAACTTTGGTGCCCTCTCAAGCACCATCATGAGTTAGTCCTCCCTTTGCCAGAGGTCTTTTGAAAGAGAAGGCTCTCCTCCCCACCTTCACTTCCTGCATGCCTGCTTGTTCTTTAACCCCAGTTGACACCATCTCTTCCCAATCACAGTGCCACCGAGCAGTGTTTTATCGTAATTAGTTATGAGGTATTTTGAAAGTAATTTTTCATTTAAACTAATTCAGGGTTATTCCTCTATTAATGTTTGAAGTTTATTGATATTCTAATATGCTGTGTGTGTGTATGCATGGTGGGGTGGGGGAGGGATGTGAAATTCCCATTAACGATTCTTGAGGAGTGTGCATAGTTTGGGTAAACCCATGGGATGTGGTGTTTGTGAATGCTATTCATCTCTGGTGAAGAGAAAAGTTGACACCTATCACCTTACATTTTATTTCTGTTCAAGTGGAAGTACTTTTCAATTAAAATCCACTATCCAGTGGCTTTTTTTCTCAGTCCTCATATTTGGTCTTTCTATACTATTTGATATTCTTGATTGCCTCTTTCTTCTTGAAAGCATTTTGTCTTTTGTCTTTTGAGACATTGTGTTCTTCAGTTACTTCTTTTTCTCCCTTTCACTGTTCCTCAGCTTCCACTGTTTCTTCTCCTGAATGTTAATGCTTTTCAAGAACTGACCTCCCTTTCTCACTTGGAAGGATGTAGGCCTTAACAGTGAGCACTGTGTGGATGAGTCTTAACTCTCCATCTCCAGCCCTGCCCTTCCACATACTCCAAAACTGACTGGATTTCCTATGGACACTTCAGATTCCACACGTCCCCAGCCTCAAATCCTTAGCTTTTGTTCTTCTGTCTTCTCTTCCCTTGCCTCTTAATACCCAGTCAGAAGCTACTCTTCCACAGTGACCTTTGCAATAGTTTTCATGCCTATTCCCTTCTTTGCATTTCCAACTCTATTGCTCTGCCTTCCCTTTTAGTATCCCCCCCCCAACCATTCAAAAGAAATCGTCTGAATTCTTTATCTTTTTATTTGTGAATCTCCTGTGGCATTGGTTGAAATGTGTTCCTTTTATAATAGTTATAGATCTTACCTTTGTCATATCATTGCTAAGCTGATGGTTTCTGGAAGGCAAGATGCATTTTTCTCATTTTTGAATACCTTGAAGTGCTTAGCACAGTACTTCACACATAGTAGGTGCTCAAAAAATATTCATTAAATGAACAAAATTGTTCTTAAACTAAGATACTTCTATAGTAAAGTATAGTATAACAATTTCCAGGATATAAAATTATAGAGAACCTTTTTATATTTATAATACTTTAACCCAATTAGCAATAGTTAACGTATCTCAAGATCTTTTGTCTTGTTTTTGTTGCCTGATTAACTTATTTTCAGTCTTTAAAGGAAGAAATACATATATTCTTGCAATATTATTGCACATTAAGTGTAGGTATATCATTTACTTTTGGAATTGGTTGTTTTTGTCATCTTACAAATTCTGGTTGGATATAAACTGCTTTATGTTCTGTAAACATCTTTTCGTCTTTCTTTCGACTTTCAAAGCAGAGAGGAAGGGAAACTAAACAGTGTCTGCAAACCGGGGCTTGTTAATCTAGGTAGCTTTGCTGGCCCTTTTGATGCTGTCATGTGTCCAGTATTATTTAGAAATAGAAACTTCCTTCTGAAGAGACTTTGCTAAAGTGAAGGAAAATGATGGATACTTGTGGTTTGATATCTCTCTCTATTCTTTTAGACTTTTCCAAGCTATTATATATATTAGCAAGGAGATGGTGAAGGCACACCCTTCCTTGTTTAAGCATCCCTTTCAGCTCTTGGTGGGTTAGCCAGATTCACAGGATGCTTGCCAATTAGTCCTCCATTATAAGTGTTTTTAAAGTTGTTGAATAGAAGTCACCATGCAGTGGATCAAAAAGCTCACATTGATAGTTGTTTTTCAGAGTGTTAAACTATGACCAAAAAGAAAGGTGAAAGTGAGTGGCTTAGAGGATATTTCCTATTTCATTTAATTGTGAAAAAAATTTTTGATGAAGTTGACTTTCCACTCCTGTAAGTTGTTTTCGGTGTTATCCCCTTTTAAGTCTTTTGATGGCATTAGTTAATATTCTCAGATTTGAATGTTATAAAGAAGCTCATTATATATGTGTGTGCAAAATAGGCAGTTAGAGATGAGAGCCATAAAAAACACAGTTCATATTTCTTTTTTTCACCATAATGTTTAAAGGGTAACTGGAGACTTTAAAGTTATATTCCTTGAATGAGAAATATTATCTTTCTGGACTTGCCAGTACACTCTTTCAGTTGAAGTTATGAGGATAAATTACTTCAAAAAGGCAGAAAAATAATTATTATTAATTACTGGATGAATAATACAGTAATAAAAAGAAAGGAGGAAACAGACGTTGCCATACAGTAAGGAGACTTGCAGAATACTTAGAGGTCTGCCATCCTGAATTTTCCAGACAGATGGCTCTGCACTTCTCTGCAGAGCCACAGCCTTTCCTTGCCAGGCTGCCCCTCTACCCCCCTACCCCCAATCTGCTGTTCCTGGGCCTCTCCAGCCAGAGGAGTTCTGCTCTCTCTTTAGTGCTTCTCTCTTCCCCTTTCTCATGTACACACACACACACACATACACACATACACACAAGAGTTCAGGAAGGATAGGAGGGAGGAAAGGCAGGAGAGAGCAGGGATTGCACACACAGGTTCCAGGACTTGACCCTTTGGGGGTAAGATCTCACTCAGGTCAAGATGTCAAGATGCCTTCTGACTTCCCTAACTATTTTTAAAATAGTTTTCAGTTAATTAAAAGTTGATAAAGGTCCCAACAGAAATTGTCCACCATTTTCAGGACTTGTAATAAGCTGTTTTCATTATTACCAGTGATGAAGGAAAGTTGACGTATATTAAGTGTATTAGATGATTTGTAAAAGATCTGTCCCAAAGAATTTTTTAAATTAATAAGGGTATGCATAATATAAATATACAAATTTGATATGTTGCTTATTGTGTATTTTCATCTGACATAATTAGATGACAAGGTACAATTTTTAAAAGTAGTCATATTTATGTATCTTTTATATTAAAATTTAAGCAGAAGGCTTGTGAAAATATAATTAAACTGCATTTAACTAATAAGCCCTAGACTGAGAGACCAAGACTTTATAAATAAGTGAATTTCATCTGACTTTTTTTTGCTGTTGTTGTTACATATCCCCCCTTTTCTGCTTGCTCTTGCTGTGTGTTCATTTTTGTGCTCTTCTATGTCTGCTTTTTTGTCTCCCCCCGTTGCGGCAATGCGCCGAGTTGGCCCACTGCGTAGGCGGCTTGCCCCACTCGTGGGCGGCTCTGTTCTGTTTCGCGGGCGGCTGGGCTCGTTTTTCGCGGGTGGCTCGTCTCCGTTCGCGGGCGACTTGCCCTGTGCCTGTGGCGGCTTTGCCCTGCCTGTGGTGGCTTTTTTGCCATGCCCACGGTGGCTTTGCCCCGCCCACGGCGGCTTTGCCCCACCCATGGTGGCTTGCCCGCTCAAGGCGGTCTGCCCGCCTGGAGAGGTCCCCAGGAACCGAACCCGGGGCCTCCCATGTGGTGTACCAGCACCCTATCCAATGGGCTACAGCCCGCCCCCCGTCTGACTTTTTAAATTGAGAAAATGTAGTAGCTTTTCATAATAAATACTAGCAAGCAGTACTTTCTCATATTTACAGTATAATTTTAAGGCAATCTTGGAAATGGTAATGTGAACTGAAAAGAATGAAATCCACCACTTTAATCCCTCATGTTCTGCATTTCAAATCTATTTCCCTAAATTTACACCACTCTGAACCTTTTTCTAATGACAAAAATAATACATTCTTAGTGCTGAAAACTTGGATTAACTGGTATGTTTAATACCATACTTATTATCGCTTTATATGCTGTCTCTTCTCTAAAGAGCTCAAACCAATGATGATATTTAATAGATTTCACATTTTCTTTTTCAGGGACTTATATAGAAGGATTTACATCCCTGAAATAGCTATATTATCTGTCTTATTGTTACAAGGCAACTAAATATGTTATGGTACTTATATTGAAAATGATCACTTATAAAACTCTTGAAGTAAGAAAAAAAATCATTAGGTCCAGGCCATTAGTTGATGACTTATGGATTGTAAACTCATTGTGGTAGAAACGGAAAACCTGATTGACCTGGTGCTAATCTTTGGTGATTAAGCTAGAGAGGACAAGAGTATTTTAAATATGATAGATTGAATAGGACAGAAAGAGGGAAGCTAGTGAGTTGAAGGTTTCTGTAACCAAGGAGATACTGTTAGGATTTGAAGAAGTTGGTTGGCAATACATGAAATTTTCTGCTTTCCTCTATGTCTAATTTTACCTTTTGGCTAGGGGCACATTCTCATTATTCAAGAAGATTCTCCAGATTTACCAAACTTGCCTTTCATCTACTCTTGTTTGGTGTTGGTTTTTACAACCTGATTTCATTCACTCTGGGGAAGCCCCATTCCATCCTGGCATATTGATACCCTCATCATGTGGAAATTTTGGAGACTTTTTGTTCCTGCTTAATTTAGACCATCATCATAATTACTAACACTCAACCCTCCCGCTCTCTCATCTTGGAGAAGGTAAAACTGTCAACAAGGTCTATGAATACTGATACCACCAAGAGGGCCCATTTGCCTGATGTACACAGAAGCCAGTATTGAGTCATCAGGATTTCGAGAAAAGAAAGAGTTTATTGCGTGGTCGGCCAGCAAGGAGACTGGAGGCAAGCCTCAGATCAGTCTCCCTGAACAAAATGGGTGCTGGGGTTTTAAACAGTCTGGGGAAGGTGGGATTAAGGGAGTGGCTAAGGATGAGGTGAGATGACAAGCCTCCTATGAATAAATATGAAGAGGTGGGCATTTGAACAAAACTTTCTAGAAACTTCTACAAACCAGTAAAGGAGGGGCTACTCTGAAAAGTGGGTTAGTAACTGGTGGTTCCAATGGAGTTGGTAAGTGGCGGTTTCAATATGACACATCTGTATGATACTGCTGCTTTCTAAATATTTGGTCTTCATAAAATAATTTAAAAATTGTCTCTGATTTTTCAACCTAAAAATAAGATAAAAGCAGTTTCTCCTTATTTACCTCTGTAAAATGGTATTATGAACATGGGCAATTAAATATAATTTGATTTTCTATATTTATGGAAGTACTATGTAAATTTAGAATATTAATATTTCCTCTTTTTTTTTTAAAGATTTTAATTTTTAAAAATTTATTCCCTCCTTGCTGCTTGTGCTCACTATGCCCATTTGCTGTGTGTTTTCTGTGTCTGCTTGTCTCCCTTTGCTGCGCCATCTTGGGCTATGTCAGCTCACGCCACACAGGCCAGCTTGCATTCACCAGGAGGTCCCGGGAACCAAACCTGGGGCCTCCCATATGGTAAACGGGAGCCCAGCCAGTTAAGCCACATCCGCTTCCCAATGTTTCCTCTTTAATATTTAAAATAATAAGCATACTTATTTCTTTTTTTTTATGTATCCCCCCCTTTCTGCTTGTTCTTGCTGTGTTCATCTTTGCGTTCTTCTGTGTCTGCTTGTCTCCCCCCTGTTGCAGGGGCCCGCCGAGTCAGCTCACTGCGCGGTGGCCTTTGCCTGCTCACGGGAGGCTTGCCCTGCTCGCGGGGGCTTGCCCTGCTCGTGGTGGCTTGCCCTGCCCGTGGCGGCTTGCCCTGCCCATGGCGGCTTTGCCCTGCCCACCACGGCTTGCCTTCTCAAGGAGGCCTGCCTGCTCAAGGAGGCCCCGGGAACCGAACCCAGGGTCTCCCATGTGGTAAACCGGCTCCCTACCAATTGAGCTACAGCTGGCTCCAAGCATACTTATTTCTAAAGTCTAAAGAGAATCATATAACATTGTGACGCTGGGGTCCAAATTTTCTTTTCTATTACTCTTTTGTTTTCTGTTTTTGTGTTATTTTTCATCTCTGTGTATTATCTACCTAAACGCAACCTACAAACTTTTGTTAATTAGACAGATAGATACAGACACATACACACACACAATCTATTAGCTCCACTGAATTTTAGAATTCTTGATGATTAACAAAAAAGGGCCTTATTTAAAAAAGACACTTGTTCTTTGACCTTGTTTGCTAGACTATAAACTAGAAGAGTCATTCTGACTTCTCAAAGTGCTTTGTAAAATCTTTTAATATATCAGAGTCTCAGGCTTCTTTATTAGATAAACTGTCTCTCCAGTCTAAATCATGAAGATTTTTTTTTTTTAAGATTTATTTATTTTATTACATATCTCCCCTTCCCCCTGCTGCGGCGACGCGCCGAGAGTGGTCACTGCGCAGGCGCGGCTTTCCCCGCTTGTGGGCGGTCTCTGTGTCCGTTCACGGCTGGCTTTCAGTTCGCGGGTGGCTGGCTGCTCTCCATCCGCGGGCGACCTGCCCTGCCCGTGGCGGCTTCTTGCCTTGCCCACGGCGGCTCTGGCCCGCCCATGGCGGCTTGCCATTCTCAAGGCGGTCTGCCCGCTAGGAGAGGTCCCCGGGAATCGAACCCGGGGCCTCCCATGTGGTATGCCGGCGCCCTATCCACTGGGCTATCGAGCCGGCCCCTCATGAAGATATTTTAAAGATCAGATGTGATGATCTGGCTATCAATATTACACGTGCTATAGAAGGATCTTCCTTCAAATCCACAAATGCAATTAATTGTAGCTAACTTTGGAACCTGCAAAATTAACTTTTGGTGAATGCTTTGATTTAAATTAAGGTAACATTTTGAATATTGGGAATAGTGTATTGAACATTTATAAAGATTTGCCACTGGAACTGTGATGAAGAATAGAGAAAACATTTTCTAGGGTATCCACAAGATGGCACTTGTCAACCTATTTCCTCTGTTTTTCTTTAGCTTAAGGAAATTCGGCAGCAATTTAACAAAGAACATCTAAATATGTATGTATTTAAAACGCTAAAGCTCAAAAGTAATGATTTCTTGAAACTATGAGGTTGGACTCCTTAAAATTGATGAGCTTCAATTTAAAAGTGCTCATTTCTAATAACGGAGCCAGGAATCTTTGTTGAAGATTTTTCAGTTATTTTGAAAACACACTGGGATATGTATAATATAAAGGACTCCCTCGTTCCCTGAGCCATTATACACTTACTTTTAAAAGAATATATATAATTTAAGAGACATGTAGTCTATATGCCTCGTTTTCTTAACACATTGGAATTTATGAGGACACTGGCATTAGTATTTGTTCTAAAGTAATTGTTCTTTTTTCCATTTAAAAACAGGAAGGTGTAGTTGGAATATAGTTTGGACTTTCTAATTATGAGTGAGATCTAAAAAGTGGAACTGTAATGAAAGGCAGTAGGAATCAACCAGTTATGATATGAATTGCATTAGGCTTCCTTTGTTACCACTGTATATTTAATGTTTTACATGTTTACTGTTTACATTGACATTATTGTTAGGGAAGTGAATTATATTGAAATTAGTTGAAATTATGTTGAGGTTGGTAAGAGAAGTTTTATGCTTGTTTATTGCTATTTGAAGTCCAGTCAGTACTTTCAACAAAGAGAGTTATATTCATAGAAGACTAAGATAGGAAAATATATCTAGGAATATTTAGAGTAAATTAGGTTTAGGCCTATAATATTGCATGGGGCTGATTTTCTCAGGCCCATCATAAAAGTGGGTAAGCAGTAGAATCAAAGCATATCATGGAATAAAAGGAACTTTCTGTAGAAAACTGTCATATTTGCAAAAAACTTCACCATTCTTATAAATGTTTCTGAAGAAAGAGTCTGTTATAGAAGAAGAAAGAACCATTAAGGGTTTCTTTTTAAAACAATTATTGTATGTACTGGCTCTTAAGCTTGCATAAAAATGTATTCTGTGGGTAGGCTGCACATTGAGACTGTTCCTTTGTTAGCTTGCCCTTTCCTATGTCGAGGGTTTTGTGTCGGTTTTGGGTTACCATCCTTTACATGGAGCTCTTTTACACAGAATCTCTTTTTAATAGCTTATACAATACAAGCTCTTTAAAGTTCAGTAATTTCCACTGAATTTATGTAAATATTGAATTTGTCCAAGCCAAATTAGTTTCTCAACTAAGGAACTTCTTGAGAAACATCCATCAGGAAAGTGTAAGGTAGGAGCAGATGTAAGGGTTGCACGCAGCACATGGGGCCGATTCATCCCCTGACATGTTTGAATAATGAAATCTTGGGATTTTATTTTAAAATTAGCTTTGATTGTTTTTCCATTGGTAAAGTGAAGATTGTGCTTTCGAGTGTGCCCGTTTCCAGTTATTTTTTCCAGGATTAAATTTTAAGAAACCTCAAAAAATGAAAACAAAAAACAAAAACAAACCCCAAAACTTCTCTCCCTGAGCAACAGAAATCCCTACTCTTTTGCTCTGTCTTGATGTTCATAGTTAACATTTGAGACCAAGTAAAAATTAAATATCTCAAACTGAAGTTTGTGGTTTGTGGCTCTTTTCATCACCTCTTTTGAAAGTGTCGACATGTATGAATTGTCAAGAAAAGGGTTTGTGTTTTTGGTTGGCCGACTGGCTAACTTGTTTTTTTCGGAATGCATGGGTTCTAAAGTTTGATTCTAGACTCAGATATGTTGTGCTCATTTCTCCTTATCTCTCATTGTTGACATGTTAAATTTGCTGGTGGGACCTTCCTGAGTTTCTTTAGCCCATGACAGGCACTGTATTTGAGATGATTATACCTTCCTCACACTTGGTCCAGAAGAACTACTGAAATTATACTGAGAACAGTGGGACTGTAAGGAGCTTTGGACTGCATGTTTGAATTGTTATTAAAATTTCTAATATTGTTCTCACCAAATCTGTACATAATCTTACATCTGTATATTATTCACAAATGACTTGAAACATGCACAAAACGGAAAGAGTCCTTGGACCTGGGTGGTAAATGGTGATGACTGTTTTTCCCGGCACACAGATTCTGGGTGGGATTGTTTCTTGTTTCTGAGAATGGTATTGTGGTTATGTAGGAGAGAGATTTTTTTTTTAATAAGACACATCCTGAACTATTTATGGGTCAAGTGTTAAGGTGCCTGCAACTCACTTCAGATTTCAGGTTTGGGGGTGGTGGTGACTGTAGTGAAGGAGAGAAGGAGAAGGAGGTAACATTGTGGCAAAATGTTAATAATTAGTGAATTTAGATGAGAGATATGCAGGTGTTTGTTATACAGTTCTTTCAAAATTTTTATAGATTTGGAAATTTTCAAAGTAAAAAGTTGAAAAAAATCACAGAAATGAACATTTGGCTCTCAAATGGATGAAGAAAGAGCCATTTCCCCCTCAGTTCACTTTTTCTTTTAGGGGGGATATTTGCATGTATACTATAAATATATCATTTAAAAATTATTAGTTTAGTCTACTTCTGATTGTATTTACAAGCATTTTAATGCTGAGTTGTAGAGGAATAAAATGGTGATGTTAATAATATGCATTTGTTTTTCATCAGGGGTTTTCTTAGAACTTCTTGTGATTTCAGAAAACATTACATTTACCAATAAAATGCACAAATTCTCTTCCATGCCTATTAGAACTGCTAACCCCAATGGGTAATCCAGTTTATGTTAGCATGCTCTGTACGGCTTTCATAATTTCTGTGAACTGTTCACATAGACAAACGAGAATTTTCTTTAAAATTACAGGCTTATGTCTGTGCAAAAATTTCTGGAATTATTTCATATATATTTTATATGCATGAAAGAAACTAGTCTCATATATATGTGTGTTTAAGTGATACAAATGAAATTATATTGCTCTATGTTTATTTTTGAGCATTTCATTGTTGCTGGAAAAACATTTACTACTAATGAATTTGCATTGACTTTTAAGACTATAGAAAGTATTTAAACATTTCTCAGAAAACAGGATTTGCTCTAATTGATAACTTATGAACTGTAAAAATTAATTTATTTTTGTTGTTCCTGATAATTGTACATGAATTTAAAAAGTCATATTTGAGAGAAATAATTCTCTATTACAGACTTACACACACGGAAATGTTTTTCCATTGTTGTCACTTCTCTGTGCTTGATGGTAGTTTAAGTCAGATAACTCTTTTTTCACTTTCCAGTGACAATGACCTTTTGCTTTCCATTCCCTAGTATTCAGCATCCTTGAGGGCATTCTAACAATGTTAGTGCAGTAAAGCATGCAGATGGTATTTTAAACAAAATGCTTGTTCACAGCTGCATGACATAAATCACTCAGTATTCCTCTGGAATAACAATATTTCTTATTAGGAAGCTGCATCAAGTCTGGAGTTAAACAAAAGAAGACCCTATTTAGATACTTTAAAAATGAACTGATTAGCTGCCTTTTCATTTTGGTAAACCTATTGGACTGTAACATTTCATGTGTGAGGTATGCTTGGTATTGACACGGTATACTTTCTGAGTTTTAAAGTGGAATTGGCAGGGGGTGGGAAATAGTAGTTTAGGAAATGCTCATTGCAGAATAACAGAAAGGAATGGTATTCTGTAATAGCTTAAATTACAACCTAACACGTGTTCTTAAGACAGTCTTGCTGTTGACGTATATATTTCTTTCCCTGGAATTTTTTTTTTTAATGTCAGATACCTCAGGAATCAAGTTTAAAGAAGTTCTTTTGGTAACAATAATAATGACATAATAATAACAGCTAATATTTGTTTCAGTTAATTGATTTGCCCAAGGTCAAACTCTCAACAAGTAAGTGTTAGTAGAGGCAGGAATCCAAGCACCCAGAACTCACACTTTTAACCACTGGCCTGCCCTGCCAAAGCCAGTAGCTCAAAGTGAGGCAGATCCTCTGAGTCAGTTCTGAAACTCACATCTGCTTGGCAGACACTGTATCATTCCTTTTCTCCTAAGCACCCTGGGGTGAAATACCCAGGTATCCTTGGACTTTTGCTTATGTGATCATAGAGAAATATCCCAAAACCTTCTTTCAGTCATTAATTCCCCCAGACTCTGATGGATATTTTGTCAGCTGGCTTTCCAGGTTTCTGCCCTTGCCAAGAAAACTACCTTTTGTGACTGGGCTTCCAGCAGCCTCAGTTGGTCCATTGCTGTTATTCCATAGTGCTCTGTGGAATCTAAAATACTTAGGAACTATGTTTTGTATGCAAGCTTTCTGTTTAATGATCTAGCAAAATGTTGAGTCACCAAGGCTTTGTATACCATATGTTGAAGCATGGGCCTAGGAAGGAGGTGTGAAGATTGGACAGCAGCTGGCTCAACTGTGGAAAATACCAGTGAGCACAGTCATTGTTACCAGCATTGTCTTTCTAACCTTAAGACTTTTACTTCTATGACCCCATATAAAAGAATTTGTGGTTGAGAAAATGAAGGGTTTAAGGCAACAATAGTGTTAGGGCAGTCAGGATCACTAGTTAAGCTATAGAAGCCCTCAAATTTTCTTTTCATATTCACTGATAGAATATGGAGAGATAAAAGACTAAAGAAAGAGAATGTCAGTGGTCATTTACCATCCCGATATGCTAGAAATATTTCAAGATCCTCCACATCCAAAATTTTGAAAATATGCCTGTAAATTAATTTTTTCTTTGGTTGCAGATATTATGCATTCTAAGAGATTATATTTTTCTATTTCTTGTCTTCTATATGTTTAGCTGAATAGTATTTTTCAAACTTTCCCTCTAACAGGTAGGGTTATACATGTTAATTCCTCATGAAATAACATTCAGTCTCGACACTGAACTCATTAGACACAGGCAAACACTAACTTGACTTTATGGCCACCCTCCCTTCTAGTATTGTGAGAACAGTTCCAAGATTTGCATTTACCTTTCTTTGCTTCACCTTCCATTGTTTCTCTGAATGCTGCTTTGCTAGAACTATGACTACTGCTCTGCCACCCACTTCACCTTCTTTTTTCTTCCCAATCCTAAATCAATCATCTTTTAATTATCCCCAAACATGTGTGATTCATGGTTTTAATATTACAGGGAGTGAAAATTTCAAAGATTGTAGAAAGTCCATCTGCATATTCTAGCAGGAATTTTTTAGCTTAAGAAAATTTGAAGTTGGGAAGGGATTACTGTTCTTGTAAGAACAGGACCTCATAAAATGCAGACCGTAAGTCCATTTCTTGTCACTAAACCAATCAAGATGAAGAAGTTTCAGTGTACCACTCTACTGTGGGCTTACAAGGGCGTACTTGTTGGACTTGATGGATTTAATGAGGAGGCAACTCTATTTGGATTAGGAACCAGAGGGCATCCTACAGATTTCATTGAAATTTCACTGAAAATTATCCTCAATGATAATTTGAGGAAAACTCATAGCAGTAAAAAGACTGCAGTAGCATCATGAATGAACCTGGCCATAAGGGATCTGAGGTTGTCTCCACTATGGATGCTGGTGCTAAGATCTTATAGGCATTTTAGCTTATTATTGTCTGTTCTTCAGCCTTTTGATAGTTCTTGGGCCCTTGTGGGCCACATGTGAAATATGTCTTCAGACGTCTGCATTCTGACTCTCAGAAGTTTTAGGCCAGTGGTTTGCAAATTTTTTTGTCTCAGGACCTGTTTACACTCTTAAACATTACTAAGGATGCTATAGGGCATATGTTTATGTGGATTATATCTATTGCTATTAATTATATTAAAATTAAAGTTTATGAAATTAAAAAATATCTAATCATTTAAAAATAACAACAATAAATAATCCCATGGCATGCTGGCATAAATAACATATTTTATGCAAAATAACTTTATTTTTCAAAACAACAAAAGAAATGAGAAGGGTGGCATTCTTTTACATTTTTACAAACTCTTTAATATCTGGCTTAAAAGAAGAGAACTTAGTTCTGATATCTGCATTTATCTTTTGCAATGTTTTCCTAAAATTTTATTTTGGTAAACTATATAACATAAAATTTGCCATTTTAATGATTTTTAAGTGGCAACCATCACCACTTTCTATTTCCAAAAAGTTTTCATTGCTCCAAATAAAAACTCTGTACCCATTAAGCAAAAATTCGCCATGTCCCACTTTCCCCAATGCCCGGTAACCTCTGATCTACTTTCTGTCTCCATGAATTTGGCTATTGTGGATATTTCATATAAGTGGAATCATAAAATATTTGTCCTTTGGTGCCTGGCTTAATTTCATTTAGCATATGAATTTGCATATCCTAGATGTTTTATACAAGTGGGTTCATACAATATTTGATCTTTCATGTCTCTCTTGCTTATTTCACTCACATGTTTTCAAGGTTCATCCCTGTTGT
>PVKH010014938.1:0-16288 GCA_004027955.1 Chaetophractus vellerosus | reverse complement strand
AGTGTCCAATGACCCTGGCTCCACATAATTTTGCAATTTCTTGCATTGCATACATCATAAGTCTATATCAGGACTCCAACAAGTCCATTCTAGTCCATAGTTGTTCCACCAATCTTGAGAAGTCTGGAATGGTAATGTCCCCTCCACCATGGAAGGGATTATCCTGCCTGCAGCTGCAGGCTCTCTGGATTCCCCTGCACAACCGTCTTCCATTGTCACCTCCCAACTAGGTGTCCTGGTTGAGTCCATTGAGTTGTAGCATAGGAGTTGCAGGTCCTCAGAGTTCTGGACCCGGTTGGCTTGTGGTCAGCATATAGTCTCCGTTCTATGGAAGTACACCTAAAACTCTGGCATCAAATATAGGTTTGAATAGAAAAGACAGTTGTCAAATGCAAATATAAATTTTTGATGAAAGATCTTTATATCCACAAAAATGGGCCTACATCCAACCATGAAACTATCATATGAGATGAGCCCTATTCTTAAACCAGGAAAGGCTTCCAACCATTCAACTCCCTCCTCAACTATTCCTTCTGACTGTGTCTGTTATTAACCAGGAATATGTGGGACATTCAGTTTACAATGCCTTTCATAATATTTTTCATGAGGAATTAACTTTAAAAATTTAACTACAGAGTGATAATATATACATAATTCTAGGTTGTATACTTGTTTTGAATTGAATTATGCCCCACCATAAGATATAAATATAATCCCACAATCTCGTGAATGTTTTCCTCTTTAGAAATAGGATATTTGAAGATGTTATTAATAATTATGAGACAAGCTGGAAAGAGTGGGCAAAATGCTTGGCTTCCTCATAAGGTCAATATATTTGGACAAACAGAGAACAAAGGACAAGCCAAATTCAGTAGGTAAAGAGTGAATTGTGTCAAGAATGGCCACTACCATATCTCTCCTGTGTTCAGCACATATATGACTCTGCCAACACACTAATATGGAGTCCTAGGGTACAGAATTGTGTTTCTAGCCACCTGATAAATTTACAGAATTTTAGCCAGCCCTATTTGTGGCATTTTGTTAGACAAGCCTTAGGAAACTAAGAAAATCCCAATGTCCAGAAAGGAAAAAAATTTTACATGCACTTATATTTCATCCAACAATTTATGAGAGAGTTCCTTATCTCTCTTGCATGGTTAATATTTTGCACTTCAAATTAAAACATTTTTCACTTCACATATTACCAAGGATATAAACTTCTTAAATGCATAATTATAGAGTTTAAAATTGATATTGAACTTTTCTGTACTTTATGTGTAAGTCTTAATATTATTTTACAGGTAAGATGATGATGATGGCAATGAAGATGATTAATATTATCTGCACTAATTTGAAAGTTGATACATCTGTTTTCCTATTTTTTTATTTTTGTTTGCTAAAAGGGTATCAATCAATTTAAATTTTGACAATGTCCTGTTCTTTTGTGGCAATCCCTGTGAATTAATTATTTATATCTTATAAATGTAACCATTATATTAAATGTTAGTGCTCCTTTTTTGTGTATTTTATACTGAGATTTTTTAATAATTTTTGATACATTAAAATATAAGTCAGACCAGATCTTTCTCTATCAGGGACATCATTGGGCATTCAGGAAGTGATTCCTAGAGAACTGGATTATGTGTGGTAATTTAAGTGAACAAAAATTTATTAAAGAAAGTGTCTGGATATTGATCCAGCTGGCCATTACAGTTAAAGACAGGATTTAAAATGCAGTTATTGAAGAAGGAGTTGTGGAAAGTTATTTTATTTGATGTTTAGACCCCCTTTAATTGAATGAATAGCTGGCAAGATTTTTTATTGCAAAATTGCTGTGTACAGAAGAGCTTTTTCATCTGGGAGTTTAGTGTTTTTTACCTTGACTAACACTCACTGATGCCTTTGATAGTAGTTGGTACATTAAACGAAGGATCTCAAACTTTACAAAGAACACAGCAAGATGCAGATTCATAGCTTCTATCTACAAAACACTACTCCATACCTCAAAGACTTTTCCTTGCCATAAGAAATCACCTACAGGAAGTATGTGGGAGTATCTGAAACACACAATCAAGTGGGTCAACTGTGAAGAGGGTGCCTTTGACTATGCCCTGAAATGAACCTAAGTCTGGCAAAACATCCACCAAAACACCACATCCCTCATTTGCACTTTATGAGAAGATTTGGCATTTGGTGGCGTTGGAGGTTCTCAATTTATAAAAACACCACCATTTTAAAGGAAAAATCAGTTCGTGTTAGGGATAAAGAAAGTGAGTGAGGTTACTGAAGGACACAATAACCTCTAATGTCTTATTTCCTGTCATAAGTATTTTAAATCTTGTATATAAATGCACAGTGAGGTGGAGACCCTTTTTGAAATGAGACTTGTTTGCTGTGTTCTCATTGCCAACATTCAATTTGATGCAATACCATTTTTTGCAACAGATTGTTTTTCATAAATAGTGCCAGATTATAATAGAGACTGAATAAAACTCACTGTCTTAATAATCCTGCATTTTTAATTCCTTCCTTTACACCTATCCCAAATACAATTTTTTAAAAAGTAAGCAAATGAAAGAATAACCCAAATTGATTCTATTTTATAAAGGAAATATATTTTGAGATACTAACAAGAGAGAAAAAGCATGACAATTTAATTTACCCACGTTTTGCCTTTCAATTTCATGAACAGATTCTAATCTCAACATAACCAAGTTTAGCATGCTGAATTTAAGAGAATAAATTTAATTTTCAATTCAAGAATAATGTATCACACTCCTGCCTGCATTAAATTTTAGGGTGCATATTTTCTTCTCATTTTTGTCTTAATTCTCATGCTTCTATGAAATAAACATTTAAAATATATTTCCATTGTGACAGTCTTCTGATTTAGTAATTGTATTTTTAAACAATAACTACTCAGTAAGATAGACATTTAAAGTTTCAAAATCAACCCACCCCACAAAATCCCAAAAACAAGGTCCACAAAAAAACATGATGCATTTAATGCACAGGTGTGAATGTGACTCAAAGGACTGAGTGCCTGCTTCAAATATACCAAGTTCTAGGTTGGTTCTCTGGTATCTCCTAAAAAAATGAAACAATTAAAAAACCAACTCTCATTAGGGAATGGATGTAGCTCAGTTGTTGAGCACGTGCTTCTCAAGTATGAGCTCCTTCATGCAATCACCTGTAACGCCTTAAAAAAAATCTAATGCACATCTAAACTTGGTTTTACATTTTCATCCAAACATTCCTAGAAGGGTTTTAAAAGAATAGTTAAACAATTCAATGTGATGAAGATATTACATTAATGACACTAATTAGACAACATCCATATGACTAAAATATTTCTTGGCTGCTAATATATGCAACAATGATACTGATTTTAGCTCATGCCCGTCTATCTTAAAAAATTCACTACTTCAGAACTTAAAACTTGCTGGGAATTAAAATAGAATAAAAAATATCCATCTAGAAGAGATGGATGAAGATTTAAAAACATAAGAATAACAAAAAATGGTATATAAAATTATTCCTGAATATTTTTCCTGGACATATTTAAAGCAGCAGTTTTCATGTGCTTTCTTTTTTTCTTTTTTTTTTAAAGATATTTTTTTTATTTTATTAAAGATACTTAGATTAAATAGATGTTACACAAAAAATAAAAGGATTCCCAGATGCCCCACTCCCCACACCTCCCATACCCTCCCACATAAACACCATCCTTCATTAGCATGGCACATTCATTGCAATTGATAAATGCATCCTCAGGCATTGCCACTGAGCATGAACCATAGCTCACTTGGTAGTTTACACTCTCTCCCACACAATTCTGCAGGTTATGGAAGATATATAATGGACTATATCTGTCATTGCAATGTCATTCATGATGATTCCCAAGCCTGAAAAAAAGCCCCCATATTACACCTGTTTTTCCTTCTCCCTGCCCCCAGAGCCTCCAGTGGCCACTGTCTCCACATCAATGTTGTAATTTGTTCCATTGCTAGAATCACAATAAATCTATAGGAGAGTACCAGTAAGTCCACTGTATTCCATAGCTCATTCCCCAATCCTGAGGATTCTGGGATTATGATGTCCACTCCACCTCTAATTGAGAGAGGGCTTTGATCCCATACATCCTATGGGTGTCAATCTCTTGCTTGCAGTTGTAGAAGTGCCTACACTCCTTGGTATGGTGGTTGTCAAAACTCACCTCCATGTTAGTTGTGCTGGGTGAGTCCAATGAACTGAAGAGTAGGTATTGCAACTCTGCTGAGGCTCTAAGCCCAGCACATGGGAACCCAAAGACTGAAGTCTCTTGGATGTACACCTATCAAATCCAGCACCAAGTACAGGTTCAAGTAGAAGGGAAGGAAGAGCCATGTGTAGGGAAGCCATAACTGAGTCCAACTCTATCACTCTCAGGAGCACAAACTCCCAAATAGGGCACACTGACAAGGCATCTGACTCCAGAGGTATCTGCCCTGACCATAGGATCTGGGTGTTTCCAGAGCCCTCAGGAGCCCCTCTATTTTGTTTAGTATTCACTTGACAGTCTATGAGATCCTGCTGAGATGTGCATTAGAGTTACCTCCTGGATGACCTCCTGACTCACTTTGAAGTCTCTGAGCAATATACATTCATTGTTCTTTACCTTTTCCCACTTTTATTCAAGGTCTTTTTCCAGCCACATTGCCAGTTGGCACTAGGTAGCAATCCCTCAGTGCCAGGGAGGCTCATCCCCAGGAGTCATGTCCCACACTGGGAGGAATGTAATGCATTCATATGCTGAGTTTGGCTTAGAGAGGGGCCACATTTGAGGAACAAGGAGTCTCTCAGGAGGCAATTCTTAGGCACCTCATAACAATAGGCTAAGTTTCAATTTCAAGAGCAAAGACTCATAAGGCTAGTCATCAATATCAAGGGCCCATCAGTGGATCATCTTCCTTCAGCAGTCACTGCCCCTGCACTGTTGCTTCTCCCTTAGAGAATGTGGCAGAGCTCTCCATGATGGTAATTTAGTATTCTCTCAATTATTGAGTGATTGTCCACCCACTGTAATAACAGTTGAACATTTTTATATACCCTATAATTATGCTCAGGTACACTTCCTTCAATGCATCCCCAATCCCTGACACCCTACACCAATAATCCTCCCACAAAACTGTTGTATCCCTTCTGTGATCCAAAGCCTCTTCAAAGATGAAGCTATTACAATAGCTGCATACAATTAATAGGAAAATGAAATAATAATGATACGTTTAAATGTAGGAGATAAAATACAAAAAAAATTAATAAAAAACTAACAATAAAATAAAATTAAAATATTGATATATTAAAAAATGAAAAATATAAAGAAAAATTTTTAACCTTTTGCCTTTCATCACTGCAATATCTGGTGTCCAGTCTTTACCATGGCACCTTCCCCGTCTCATTCACCAATGTCTTACTATTTTTTGTTTTGTTTTCGAAGAAGTTTTCTGTCACAGCAAAGTCACACACAGAATACAGAAGACTCTCATATACCCACCCTCCTCCCCCTTTCCCCCCCATCATATTAATAACCTTTTTATATGTGAATGGTAACATTGTTATAACTGATATACAAATTGTGAAACATAGCTAGTAAATGTTATCAATTGTTTACACTATGGTTTACATTTTAGACTGTACACTTTCATAAATTTTGATGATATTTACCATGTCCTCTGTCCATCACTGTATGATAATGAAGAACAATTCTATTGACCACTAAATACCCCATTTGATCTATTCAATTCCTCCCACCCCATCCCCATGCGACCCATGACAACCCCCTGGTTTGACTGATTGGATGAGAAAATTCATAGTTACATGCAACAAGTGGTCTTGACACACTGGTTTGTCTTCCCCTATGAGCAACTGCCCTTGCTCTGAGGAGATTACCACCTGTCTATTTCTGAATAAATCAGTCATCCCAAAGGTGGGAATCCAACTCCTTCCCACTCATTATGTGTGTCTCCAAGCACTGATACAACACATTATGGCAGAATGAACATTCACACACTCCCTAGAAAACTGCTTTAGGTGTGCCCTGTCCCAAATGCTCCCCCCAACCAACCCTCTAAACCAGTGACCCTCCTTGTCATTTTGCCATAAGAGCATTCCAACCTCTTTTTTATTTAAAAAAATTTTTTTATTATGTTTGCACATGTTTTGTTTTCATTTAAATCACTAAATCCAAGCTGGATTTTTTTCTCTCTTTTTATCTATCTGGTCTACTATCTGTTTGATTTCACATGTACTGTCATCCACATCACTAATTCTTTCTTCTGCCTGTTCAAATCTGCTGTTATGTGATTCCAGCGTTTTCTTCATTTCTTGGATTTTGCCATTCAATACCATCATATCCTTTATCTTTTAATATATGTTTACAATTTCCTCAGTATGTTCTCCAAGTGTCTTCTTAATATCCTTAATCTCTTCCTTCACTTCATTAAGTTGGCCCATGATAATTGTTTGGACAGCTTTTATTAATTGTTTGATGTTCTGCATCTCTTTCTGGTTTTTAGTTTGTTCATTGTCCTGGTCCATGTATTCATGTTTCTTAGTATTGTTTGTAATTTTTTGTTGCCCTCTGGTCATCATTTATTTTGATGGGGTTATTCAATTGATTAGCTTCTCTCTCTGCTCTAGACTTTTGTTTAGCTGCTGGTTTTGTGTGTGTGTTAAGTGTTCTCTTTGACACTTTGTTCTTCTTGTTTTTTTTTCCTTGCTGGTTCTATGTTCCCTTAAAGGGAAAACATTAGGCGAGAGAAAATGAAAGAGGTCAGAAAAGAAAAAGGATAATAGAAATAATAATAAAAGTTAGACGAGGGACTATAAAATCAATATTTATCTCATGTAAGTAGTGTACGGTAATAGGAATAAAAAAAAGTGGAGTACCTACAATGAAATGGGAAACCAAATAGAGAAAAATATGTAGAATGATTTAAAAGTCCAGCATGAATAGTAGAGAGAGAAAGAAAATAAAGGGAAGAATGAAAAAAATTAATTAAAAGTAAAACAGAATAGGCAAGATAGAAATTGAAACCAGTGAAGTTGAGGGCTAATAAAAAAATTTTTTAAATAACCTATTTGGGGGGGGGGAAATAATAGGCCCAAAAGAAGCTAGTACAAAAATAATGTCTATATTTCCCTGTCCTACACTATCAGCTGGAACTTAGATATCCCTGTGGATCACCATTCTTACAGGAGTTTGGAATTGAACCAGGGACTTCATACATTCAAGGCAGAGATTCCTCTATTGAGCTACCCCTCCAACTGGGTCAGAAAGCTACTCAGTCACTTTCCCCCAGGTGGATTTTACTCTCCTGGGAAGCTGGATTCAGCAGGCTGTGTAGGCAGATCCCCTATCCCCTCTCCTGGTCAGGCTGAGTTCCTTTTTGAAATTTAAATGAGACCCAGATGACTGAATACACCACAATTAAGTGATTTTTCAAGCCTCTTCTAGACCACCCCCTCCACCCAGGTGACCCTAAGTAGGCTTTTGGAAACATTGAGTGCTTCCCACTACCTGACTCCCTTAGGGGAGTTGAAATTCTGACAGTTCTCAGCACAGAACTATTAAATTGGCTGAATCTGCCCTCTCTCAGGCCAAACTTCTGTGTCCCAGGGTGGCTAGGTAAATCCAGCTGCCTCAGCAGGTTTGCCTCTTCCCTCAGCCCGGTGCCACTTTGAGCCAGCTCCCCAAAGCTCCAAGGTGGTCCAGGCAACCAAACACACACAAAGGAAACCCCTCTCTGCTCCCTGCCAGAACACTCCTGCTCTCGATGAATGCTCCCTTGTTCCAGGTAGCCGGTGGGTGTTGAGATGCACGCTGCCTCTTTGTCCTGAGGGTGGGGCTTAGCCATCCATGGTCCCCACTGGGCTAAAACTCATGGGTTTATCTTGAGCAATCTTTCTCCCTTTCTAGCCCCCTCCAGATCAATGCCCCAAAGCCCTGCTCCATGGGCTCCCAGAACAGCTCACATGGGCTGAATAATGTCCCCAATCAGTTGTCCCCTGCAAAAGAGATGGAGAGTGACCACCTAAACCAATGCCATCTTGCCCAGAATCCAAGCCTCTTTCAACTGTCTTTTCTTTTTAGGCTGTTGTGCCTCCTTTTGTATTCCTGCATAGCCAGTCTCTTTGTTATAACCCCTCAGTTTTGTTTATCTGTGAATATTCTTTACTTGCCCTCAGTTTTGAAAGACAATCTTGCCTGATTTAAGATCCTTGTCTGGCAGTTTTTCTCATGCAGAATCTTTAATATATCATACCACTGCTTTCTTTGCTCCATGGTTTCTGATGAGAAAGCACTTAATCTTATTAGGTTTCCCTTGTATGTGATGCATTACTTTTTTCTTGCTGCTTTCATAAGTGTCTCTTTTTCTTTGGCATTTGACATTCTGATTAGTATGTGTCTCAGAGTTCATTTAGGCAGATTTATTTAGATGTGAATACTTTGTGCTTTTTGGACATGGATATGTATGTCCTTCAATAGGGTTGGTAAATTTTCTACCATTATTTCTTCAAATATTCCTTCTTCCCCTTTTCTCTTCTCTTTTTCTGCTGGGACACCCATGACACATATATATGTACATATCTTGCAATCATTTAGTTCCCTGTGACCCTGTTCAATTTTTTTTCTGTTTTTTTCTTGATCTATACTTTTGCATGCTCACTTTTTGAGGCCATGTCTTCAAGATCACTTATCCTTTCCTTTGCCTCCTCAAATTGCTCATGTATGCCTCTAATGTTTTAATTTTATTTATTGTTTTTTTCATTCCCATAAAATCTGATATTTTTCTATGTATGTTTTCAAATTCTATTTGTGCTCACCCAGTGTCTTCTTAACATCCTTAATCTCTTTAGACATCTCATTGAATTTATTAAGGAGATTTGTTGGAATATCTATGTTTAGGTTGTCTCAACTCTTTTATGTTATTTGGAGGCTTATCATTTACTTTTAAATAGATCATATTTTCCTGTGTATTGGTATGCATAGTAATATTTTGTTGGTGTCTTGGCATTTGGCTTACTATATCAATTTATTATTGGTGCAGTTTCTCTCTTTAGTTTAGGGATTTCTGGTCTTTTCTCCCTTGCTGGTTGTGTAGTAGATGCTGAGGATGTAGTAGGTTCTCTAAACTGAGGACCCTGAAGCTGCTCACATTGCCCCAGGAACTGATGAAACTTCTCCCAACTTTCTTCTTTGCCAGGCCTAGGGAGAGAGCCACAGATGTGTGGAATAATCCAAGTTGTGCAGGCCAAGACCATCTGTAGTTGCCCAGAGAGACTGATGAAATTTTATGTCCCTTCATCCCTTGCCTGAGACAGGGATGGAGTTGAAGATGTGGGCAGTAATCTATGCTATTTGGGTTCAAAGTTGGTCATGTAGACTGACATAGCACCAGCCCCCCTCCCTGCCAGGGGCAGGGATGAACACTCTCGACTACCCAACAATCTAATCCATGTAGGCCAAATGCACCTGCATTTCCCCTGAAAGACAGACAGTACTGTACCTTCTGTCACTTAAGGGGTGAGAATGGAACAACTGACACCCAACAGTTCAGCCCATGTTGGCTTAAAGTACCTGTTGTTTCCTGGAGAGGCTGAGGAATCACCAGCTCTCTCCTATACTATTGAGCAGTGTGGATGGATCCACAGGAAGCTAACAGTTCAGTCCCTTTAGGCTGAGAGTACCTGTTATTGCCGGAGAACCTGAGGGAACAGCAGGCCCCTCCTATCCTGTTAGGGTGAGGAAGTAAATCCACAGGCAACCAATAGTTCAGTCCCTGTAGACCAAAAGTTCCTACTGTTGCTCAGAGAGTCTGAGGATACACCAGCATCCTCTTATCCTGTTAGGGAGTGGGAGTGGATCAACAGGTGCCCAACAGTCCAGTCTATGCAGGCTAAGAGTACCTGCTGTTGCCTGGAAAATGTGAAGAAACAGCAGCTTCTTCCTATCCTATTGGGGGCTGAGGATGGATATACATGTACTCACCAGTCCAGGCCTTGCAGGTCATAAGAGCCTGCCATTTCCTGGAAAGTCTGAGGAATATACCTCCCCTCCCATTTGACTTGGGATTGGGGATGGAGGTACAGGTGTCTGTCTATTAAGTCTGAGTGGGCCAGAACACTTGCAGTTACCCAGAAAGGTTGAGGAAACACAGTTCACCTCTTGTCTTATCCAGGGTAGAATGGAGCAACAAGTGCCATGAAGTCAAGTTTGTGCAGTCCAAAAGTGCCTGCATTTTCCCATACAGGCTAAGAAACACACAGACCCTTTCTATCCTATGGGCATGGAAGGGTGGAAATGGAATAGAAGGCATTCATCAAACCAGTTCATGTGGATTGAAATGGCCTGCAGTTGCCCAAAGATGCTGGGGAAACACAGCTCCTCTCCTATCTTATTGGCATGTGGGGACGGAGCCCTAGGTGTCCAATTTTTCAGTCTTATTGATATTTATCAAACTTATTGGTAAGGATTAGGGGCACCAAATAGCTAAAAATGTCTTTTAAAAAGAACAAAAACTTCCCAACCTTTATGAAAGACATAAATATCAATATCCAAGAAGTGCAACACACCACAAACAGAATAAATTTTAAAAAACCTATCCTAAGACACTTACTTTTCAACATGACAAGTATCAGGGACAAAGAGAGGATTCTGAAAGCAGCAAGAAAAAAGCAATGCATCACATAAAAGAGAAACATGATAACATTAAATGCTGCTCTCTCAGCAGAAACCAAGGAGGTGATAAGAAAGTGGTATGCTGTATGTAAGGTACAGAAAGAGAAAAACTGCCAGCCAAGAATCTGTACCTGGCAAAACTGTCCTTCAAAAATGAGAGTGAGTTCAAAGTATTCACAGACAAACCAAAACTGATAGAATATTTTATCCAAAGACCAGGATTACAAGAGATACTACAGGGATTGATGCAGAGTGAAAGAAAAAACAAAGGACAGCAATTTAGAGAAGATTGCAGAAATGAAGATTATTAGGAAGGGTAAAATAAAGGGTAAGAAGTCAGACAATAGAACTACATGAAAACAGAAAGCAGAAGGACAAAATGGATGAAGTAAGTAATGCCTTTACACTAATAACATTGAATGTTAATGGCCTGAACTCCCCAATCAAAAGACATAAACTGGTAGAATGGCTAAAAATATCTGGGCCATCTCTATGTTGTCTACAAGGGACCCTCACCAGATGTAAGGACACAAGCAGTTTAAAAGTGAAAGGTTGGAAATAGATAGCCCATGCAAATAGTAACAAAAAAGAGCTGATACCAATATAAAATGAAACAGATTTCAAATGCAGAACTGTTATAAGGGATGAAGCAGGTCATTATATATTAATAAAAGGGGCAATTCACCAAGAAGAAATAGTTATAACAAATATTTGTATACCTAACCTGAGTGCCCCAACATACATGAGGCACACACTGGCAAAACTAAAGGAAGAAATAGATGTCTTTACAATAATAGTTGGAGACCAAAACACCACTCTCAATATTGGATAGAACATATGGACAGAGGAGAAATAAACAGATAATTTGAATAATATGAAAAATGTAGTAGACCTATCAGACATGTATAGAGCATTGCACCCCAAAGCAGCAGGATATACATTAAGAACTCTACTCAAACTGATTTACAGATTCAATGCAATTCTGATAAAAGTCCCAGAAGCCTGTTTTGCAGAAATGGTAAAACAAATTATCAAACTTATTGGTAAGAGTTAGGGGCACCAAATAGCCAAAAATGTCTTTAAAAATTAAGCACAAATTCGGAGGACTCTCACTTCCAGAGTTTAAAGCATATTATTTAGTTATGGTGGTAAAAAAACATCAGCATGGTATGGCATAAAGACAACCAAATTGACCAATGAAACCAAATTGAAAACTCAGAAAAAACTCTTACCTCTACAGTCAACTGATTTTTGACAAGGCAGTCAAGCCCTCCCAGCTGGGCCAGAACAGTCTATTCAACACTGATGTTGAAAGAACATGATATCTGCAACAAAAAGAAAGAAAGGGTACCTTTATTGCATACATTGTACAAAAATTAACTCAAAATGGATCACAGACCTAAATATAAAAACAACCACCATAAAACTCCTAGAAGAAAATATAGTTAAAAATATTCAAGATCTTGTGATAGACAGTAGTTTCTTAAACCTTACACCCAAATGACAAGCAAAAACTGGAAAAAAAAATACATAAATGGGATCTCCTCAAAATTAAACACTTTTGCACCTCAAAGGACTTTGCCAAAAGTTTGAAAAGGCAACCTGCTCTTTGGAAGAAAATATTTGGCAATCACTTATCTGATAATGATTTAATATACATACCATACAAATGAACAAACAACTCCAAAATTGAAAAAAAACAAACTCCCCTATTTAAAAAATGGACAAAGGCTTGAAAAGACAATTATCCAAAGAAGAACTACAAACAGCAAAGAAGCACATGTAAACATGTTCAACATCACCAGCAAATAGGGAAATGCAAATCAAAACTACAACGAGATATCATTTCAAACCTATTAGGCTGGCTGCTATTAAAAAGTCAGAAAACTATAAGTGTTGGAAAGTGTGTGGAGAGATAAGAATGCTTATTCACTATTGGTGGGAAGGTAAAATGGTACAGCCACTGGAGAACTGTTTGGCAGTTCCTAGGGAATTTAAATACAAACTTGCCATGTGACCTGGATATACTATTACTAGGTATATACCAAGTAGAACTGAGAGCAGATATACAAACAGACGTCTGCACACCAATGTTCATAGCAGCATTATTTTTGATTGCCAAATTTGGAAACTACCCAGGTGTCCATCAATTGACAAATGGATCAAATAATTTTTGTCTATACTCGTGATGGGATGTTATGCAGTGATGAGAATAGTTGAAGATATGAAGCATATGACAACATGGATGAACCTGCAGGACATTATGTTGAATGAATGATAAAAGGACAAATACTCCATGATTGCATTATTAGGAACTAAATATTTTGTGTAAACTCATGGAGTTAACTAGAATATAGTTCACCAGAGAAAAGAGTCAGCTTTGTAAACATAATGGTCAGTGTAATAAACAAGAGAAATATTGTCAAATTTCTAATATATCAATATAACATAACTCTAGAATAGTAAATCCACAGATATGGGAACTATGTTAGAGGTTACTATGGTTTAGGGGATGTGACGTAGACATTCAAGCTATTATATGGGTATGAAAGTGGTTGAAAGGCAAAGTCTATGGTCATGTATATTACTACAAGGAAAGCTAGAAACTGTAACATGGGACTCTATAAGTTAATAAAACCTCATGTAAAATGCAAAATTGTATGATATTGCATATAAAATACTGATTTTACAAAATATATGCAAATATACTAGAGGGAATGAAAAAGAATAGTAGATATGTGCAGTATAGAGAGAGTGAGAGGTAATAAGTTTTCATTTGATTTTTGTTTATTATTATTATTGGAATAATGAAAGTGCTCTAAGAATGATTGAAGTGAAGTATTCACAAATATATGATTATACTGAATACAACTGATTGTTCACTTTTGATTGATTTATTCTATATTAATCTGTGTCAGTAAAATAGTTTTTAAAAACTGGTCTTCTACTGGTCTTCTTTGGAAGGTCTTCTGTTTTCAGCTATCAAATTACAAAAAAGTAAAGATATACATACCGATCTTGATTTCAAAATTAAAAAAAAAACAGATACATTTCTCTGGATAGGCCACATTAGGTAACATGAGTAGGCAAAGAATTTCTGGATTTGATTAAACTTATTGTTTTTAACAGCTGTATAAGTATGCAAAATTTCTGGTACTTTCTTAAGGTAAAACTTGCCTTTTGAAAACAAGGAGATTAAATACTTGTAGATGTTATAAAGTTAAAATAGCATATATATATAATAAATAACATATTTCACATAAGTATGTAGATGATTACTTTTGACTGCTATCTCATTTCTATACTTTAGCTCTTTGAAATTAGGACTAAGAGACACAATCCATATCTTTATGGATTCAGATTGTATATATCCATAGATTAGAGATAGAAATAGAAATAGAGATAGAGATAGAGATGTTAACATAGATATAGATGAATATATATATATACACATATACATTTACTTACATATATACAAATAATAGGAAATTAATAGAGATATAGAGATAGAAACAGAAGAACAGAGTGATAGATTGATAGAGGGAGAGTGATTATATAGAGGTGTATGAGTTTTTTTGTTTTTAAATCACATTCTATCTATTAACATGATCAAAATCCCAAGGTGTACAAAGTATTTTCTTAAAATACTGAAATTTTGGTATCTTCATAATTTTGGTTTAAATCATATTAAATCAGCATGTAGAAAGAAGAAAACTAGACATTGCCAGAGGACTGGCTATTCAAAATATGTGAGAAAAAAATAAGATATACATGTATACAAAATTTTTTCTATTTTTTTATTTTTTATTTATTTTTTTACTTTATTTTTATTTTTTAAATTTTTTTAAAAATTTGTTTTTTATTTTTTAAGTTCTCCTATGTTTTGACTCTTGCATTTAAATGATGTTGTTAGGGATGGTTCACAGTGGGGGATGAACTGGTGAGACAGGACACACTGTGGCATGAAGCTGTGAGTCCTGTCATCTGGGGAGTTTAGCCAGGGGGTGTTGTGGGCCCAGGGGTGGTGGGGAGGGATGGGGTGGATTGAATATAGGGTGATTGGTGGCCCGTGGAAGTGTTTTCCATTGCCTTGCGGTGGTGGATACGGGACAGGGTGACAGGCATCAAAATTTATAAAAGTGTACAATCTGAAATATGGGCCTTGATGTGGACCAATGACAATGTTGGGGAACTATGCTTGGTGCTGCCATCCACATAAAAAATGGTTTTGGTATGGGGGGAATGGAGGAGGAGGTTGAGTATATGAGATTGTATTGTTTCTGTGTGTGACACTGCTGTGACCCAAAACGTCTTTGAAATTTAAATGATAAAAGGAGGACTGCTTGAGAGTGAGAAGAGGAAGGTGCCGTGAAGCAGACTGGACACCAGATATTGCACCGACAAGGCACAATTGGAAAAAAAAAATTTTATACATATATACATTGTTATTTTTTCACATTTTTGAATAGCCCAATCCTTTAATAAAATCTTGTTTTCCTTTTTCTATTTTTTTAATTTTCTAAAATTATTTTTATTTTTAAGTTCTCCTATATTTTAACTCTTACATTTAAATATCATTGTTATTTCATTTTCCTATTAATTGCAATTGGCTATTGTGATGGCTTCACCTGTGAAGAGGCTATGGATCACAGAAGGGACACAATGGGAATGGGAGAGGATCATTGGTGGGGGGGTGTCAAGGTTGAGGGTACATGGGATGAAGTCCATCTGAACATACATAAAAGGGATACATAATTGTTCAAATGCTCATGGGACAAGGTCATGGGGTGAAGAATTACTCCGTAAATGGGAGAACACTGAATTCCCATCGTGGAGAGCTCTGCCATATTTTCCAGAAGAGTTGCAACATTCCCCTGAGTGCAGGGGCAGTGTCTCACAAAGGAGGATGATCCATTGATGGGCCCTTGTTATTGATGACTAGCCTTATGAGCCATTGCTGTTGAAATTGAAATAGCCTAGTGTTAATGGGTGCCTAAGAGTTGCCTATGGAGATCCTCTTTGTTGTTCAAATGTGGCCTCTCTCTAAGCCAAACTCAGAATATGAATGCATTACCTTTGTCCCAGCATGGGACATGACTCCCAGGGATGAGCCACCCTGGCAATGAGGGAGTACTAAAAAATGCCAATGGGCAGTACAACTGGAAAAAGACTTCAAAGAAAAGGGGGAAATGGTAAAGACAAATGAGTTCATAGGGCTAAGACACATCAAATTGCGTCAGGAGTTCAACCCAGAGGTAACACTTATGCAGATCCCAGTAGGACCTCTTAGGCTTCCAATATGGATATCACCCCAAACAGAGGGCCTCCTGAGGGCTTTGGAGATATCCAGGTCCTATATCAGGGCAGATAGCCCCAGAGTTTGGTGCCTTACTAGTGGGCCCTAATTTGGAATCCTTGCTCCTGAGAGTGACAGAGTCTGACTGAAATATGTCTTCACTGCACATGGTCCATCTATCTCTTCTATTCAAACCTATATTTGATTCCATAGTTTTAGGTATACTTCTATAAACCAGAGATTATGGGCTGTCCATGTGCCAACTGAGGGTC
>PVKH010014937.1:0-16291 GCA_004027955.1 Chaetophractus vellerosus | reverse complement strand
TTCTACAACCTGGGGGAATGTTAAGTCTAATGTAAAAGCCTTGCCAAACCTTAAACCTGGAAACCAGGAACTAGCGGCCCCAGATGCTTATCAGAACAGGAATTGTCAGTGGCAGGATCCCTCCCCGCAAGGTGAGTAGAAACCACACTCAGACAGGATAGATTTGTCCTTCTTCTTCAGCACGAAATGGGGCATGCGGAGCTGCCATCTACCATTTACTGATACCGACCCAGAGCAGTTTTCGGCCACCCCAGGAGGTCTGCCATGATGAACTAATTCCTCTGCTCTTCTGGACTCTTTGTTCTATGTAAGTAACAAGGAGATTATTTGCCCTTTCTGGACTCTATACTATTCAAGTAATAAAAATCATTTGCTGAAACTTTCTGTTGTGCTCTGAACCTGTGTTCCCGCGACACACTGTTGTAGCAACTCGTTCCACATCATATGATTAAACTATGATTTCGAGTTATGTAACCTCAATTACAATCATTAAATACCACATGTGACCTCTTATTGTGGTTTCAACCTTTTCTCTGCCTCTGCACACCAGCCCACGACCCACTCCCATTGACCTTCATTATGAGAGTGTTTCTCAAGGTGGAGAGAAAAGGATGTCCTGTTTTCCTTAAAGGAACCCATTGGAACCTCTAGTACACAAGGGGTAGAGGTATATATGAAGGCTTTCTAAGATTGGGAAACCTTGTTATGTAGAGAAATAATAAATAATAACATTTATGGAGGAATTTTTATGAGCTAGGCACTAAGGACTTTACATCCATAAACTTGTTCAATCCTCACAACTAATTTATGAAGTAAATGAATGTACCCGTTTAATGCAGAAGGAACTGAGGCTGAATACAGGAACGTTCCCAAAGTCACACACCTAATAAGTGGTGGAGCCTAACTTTCCAATAAGAATATCTGGTTCTAAAGACATCACTATACTATATTGCCTCTCACTGATCAACTGGAATCATTATAAGAAAATCATCAAAACAAATGTGAAAATACTCTGAAAAATGGTAGTGCAGTAGTTCAACCAAGCCTTGAGGTGAACCAATGTTTTCAGGAATGTAGTACCAATCTAAGATGGACCTTGGCTTATAAAACTTCACCTTGGGTCTTAGCTTTCTCATTCGTTCATATTATTTCTTTCTCCCTCCCTCCCTTGATGTGACTAATTTCATAATTTTGAGTTGCCCTAAACGACTGTAGAAACCAGTCTTGATTGTACCCAAAAATGTTAAAGTGCCACTGTTTTATAAACCAACTGATTGCTGTATATCCATGGCCCTTAGAATTTAATTTCTCTATTTACTTCATTAAAAACAATTTATTAATAGGATATACTAATTTGATTGTTTTAAAACCATGTAAAGGCAATACCATATGAATGAAAAAGTTATTATTAAATTCAATGGTATGGATGAATCTCATTAAAATAATGTTTATCAAAAGAAGCCAGATACAAAGACTATATACTCTATGTTTTGATTTATATAAAGTGCAAAATTAGGCAAATTGATAGGTGGTGTCAAAAATCAGGAGAGTGGTTATTCTTGGAAGGAGGCACAAGGGCACTTCTGGGGTTTTGTCTATATTTGCTTCTTCATCTGGCTGATGGTTACACAAATGTTTATTTTAGGAACTTCACCTGAGCTTTACACTTATGTTTTGTGTACTTTAACACTATGTATGTTATACTTCAATCTAAAACTTTACATTGAAAAGCAATACTTGATCCCAAATTCTCATTTTGCAAATTGAAATTTAGTATTGCTTCCTTTCTAAAAACAATACAATTGATTTGTTTCATAAAGAAATCTAACCTTATTTCTGCCTAAGTTTGTAAAGTTAGTATTTTCCGAAATACGAGATACTTTAAAAGTTAGGTTTATTGAAGTATAATTTACATACAATGAATCTCACCTTCTTAAATGTACAGTTCTATGATTTTTGACAAGCACATGCATTCGTGTAACCACCACCACATCCAAGAAGTAGAACAGTTCCATTACCTTCCACAATTCCCTCATGCCCTTTTGTAGTCATCCTCATTCCCAAACCCTCAGCCCCTGGCAACCACGCATCCGTTTTTTATCTACATCGTTTTGACTTTTCCAGAATGCTACTGCATGTAGTCCTTAAATCTGGGTTCTTTCATTTGACATAATGCATTTGAGATTCATCTGTGTTGTTGTTTATACAGCAGTTTGTTCATTTTTTATTGCTGAGAAGTGTTACCATGTGTTGATGGCTGTACCATGACTGAAAAACATTTATGTACTTTTCAGTTTTGCTGATTATGAATAAAGCCACTATAAATATCTGAGTAAAGGAAATATGAGGTTTATTTTTAAAATTAAATTCCAAGTTGTACTTTTACCTGTACAAAATATTTTCTTATAACGTCTTTATATGGTAATTCTGGTCCCTAGAGAATATACTCAGCATTTCAAATTAATATAAAATCAGAATCTGAATCAGATTAAATAACAAACATCTTCCTAAAATAGATTAAGTTTTGAAAATTTCTCCCTTAAAAATCTTTCATTTTGCAATCCTATACAGAATTAAATACAAAAATATTCCATTAAAGATCTAGATTAATAATTTAAAATTCAGTTTACATTGCACAAAGTTAGGAAACAGTGATATTATTAATTTGTACTCTGAATCATAATGAATGAAGGAAAGAGAGGTAAGAAATGCAGCTTGCAAAATAAAATATTTATGCCTCTTTCATAACTTTAATTTAATATATTATAAATTAGATTCAACTGGTTAGTGGTTTTTATCCATGAGAATTGGGAAGGGACTTGAGTGACAAAATGGAAACATGGTAGATGTTACCTAGCATGTTGTGGTAAATTGGAATGGCCCGTCCATGGGTAGTAAATGCAGTCATGACTAGTGGGACCGCTACACCTGCAAACAATTATAGAACAAAAAACATCATTCTCCATTCACAGTGACATGCACACACATGCGCCAGTGCTCAAACATGGAGCCTTGGAGGAAGAACATGGGAAGAAAGCACACCAAGTACCTATCCATCAGGCCAATGCAGTCTTCGATACTTGAGCCTATGCACCTGCAGAAGATCCAAGTTTAAAAAATACAAGGAAAGAAAAATTAGTTATGTTTTTAAAAGAATCAATAAGATAAATACTAATTGCATCAAATTCTTAATTATAATTTTTAGACAATCTTTGGAACACCATGAAGTTAAAAACAGTGAGAACATTATTGCTTAATGGATACACAGAAGTGAATTGTAATTACCACCCAAGTGGAATGAAAAGAGACATGCCCACAGTAAAGGACATTTTATTCTGCTTGTGTGGATACATTCCAAATACATACAACCCATTTCTATTGCTTTCAATTCTTTTGCTTTATTCATGATTATATGTCTTGATGAATAACATGATATTTCAAAGGCTATACTTGATTTTATGTATGTGATTTCTTCCAAAGGCCTTTAAGTAAAATAAAACACAAAATCAATAAAAATGAGGACATAGCTATTAGATGTAACATAATAACCTGATGCTTTTTGCTCATTAAAGATTGATTTTGGCAGAAAATGAGTTAACATGCTTTAATGCTATTTTCATGGGTACTTTACATAATCACATTATTCCTTTTCTTGGTAGTGACTCTCTTTAAAACATACTTATCTTTAAACATGAATTCATTTAAAAAACAAATTAACTAGTTTTACCACATACTCATTTATCTTGACACTGTCTTTTAAAATAGCGGTACCATAACAGGCAAACACAAACAGGTTTTTAAACTGCCATAATATTGAACTCATACAATAACAAATAAATAAATACTCATCGAGGAAGTGAATACATTGAGACCCAGGTACCTAGAGAATCAGCTGACATTAACACTTAAATGGAATCATATAAGTACAAAGAATTCTAAAATATAGTCCCTAGAATTTCCTCTGAACTATTATAGAAATATTACATATCTCAATATCTGATGATCTTAAATTGTTTTTCTTTCCCTTTCTTCCATCAAAGATACAAAGCTTCAGGTCGTCATCAAGATTCTTTCTACAGCTGTGCTTTATAGAACTGTATAATTCAGTTGGTAATAAAGATATGTATTTTTCTAAACTTTAATTAACAAAATTGAAAAAGAAACTGAAGTTAAAATCACTATATAATGACATAAAAGGTACTCATATTTAAGGCCAGACTGTCTATTACATCTTTAGATAACTCTAAACATTGGTGAAATAATATAACTAAGTATGACGACAATAAAATCACTCTCTCTCTGCTTCATCAATGCTTGTTTTAAAATTCTTACAAGGTGGAAAATTGTTTTGTTTTGTTTTGTTATGCTTTGTGGATTGGTTTTGAGCAGCACATAAAAAGGTAACTTATACAAATATGAGAACTACTACCTATGACAAAATTCTTTTCAAAAAACAGCAAATAATAAATAACTAGAACACATATCATTACATTGTTTCAATAACCAAAACTGATTGTAAAAATGGAAAATTGACACTAAAAAAGTTTCCAAATTTTCCTATATGCCTTTTGTGTTCTATTCTGGAAAGCTTACTTTTTCTAGATTCCTATTATATCTTTGCCAAAACGCATTTTTAATGCAGTATTGCAATTTTCTAAAATTAATAGTTTACTTATTTTCAAATGAAAATCTGAAAAACCATGGTTAGTTTTCAGACTGTTTCTTTATAATAACTTTTGAAATGTAAAATATTAGAAAATGAAATTCAACCTGAAGGGAGAGTGTGAATTATCAAAAGACTTTATTCATCCAGTAAGAAACCTGGAGTGTAGGCCTACTAAGTGTTCTTACTCTTCTAGGAGCTAGAAGGAGGAAAAAGATGACTTAGACACTTTTACTTTCTTTATTCTTGAAGAGCTCACAGTTTAATGAAGACAGATGCATAAACAGATGCCTACTTCATTTAGTGATGACTATATTAAAGATATGTAAAAGGGGGTTAGAGGAGTATGGATGAGGAACATCTGGCCCAGCTTCAGAAGGTCATGGTAACCCGCCTGGAGGATTAGATAGATAAAAGGATGTTAAGACTAGGGTTGTGGTGGTGGTGATTTCTAAGGGGTAAGGTACATCAGGACCAGAAGCATAGATCTGAGGAAATATTTTGCAAATATGGACAAGAAATTCTGAAAACTTGCAGAGCAAAATAAGAGGCAATGGGGAGTGAAAAAAGAGAAAGGTAGATAGTTACATAGGAACCAGATTTTTGAAAGCTCTTTGCTCCAAACAAACTTAATGGAAAACAACTGCATGATTTTAAATGAACTGTGAAATTATGAGATTTTGCCTTGTGGCAGTCAGTTTGAAGACACACAGAAGATGAAGGACTTAAACTGGTAACTGAGGTAGAGGAAAAGGGTCCAATTTAAGAAACACCTTAAAACTATGGAAAATAAAAGAAAAGCTGATAGCTAATTTGATGACAGAAGTGAAAGGATCAGATGTGTTAAGGATGATTCATATTTTTAGTATTGAGAATGGCGGTAACATCAAGAAGAGGATCCAAGAGAAGGAACATGTTTCTTTGAATGTGTGTGTGGAGGGGCATATGATAATTTTAGTTTTATGTATCTAGAGTTTAATGTGGCTATCCTACATTTAGTAGAAATCTTCTATGGCAGCTGGAAAGATGAATCTGTGGCCAAGTGGGAGAGAGAGCGCAGGTATGATGACCAATTATAAACTATCAGCATATAGGAGAAAGTTGAAACCATCTAAGTGGCTAATATCACTAAAGAATATATAAAATGAGAAAAGAAGAGACTGAGGACTGAAACCAAAAGGAAATCCAATAACTGGCAAATGACATAAGAAGAAAGAGCTAATTGTGGCAGAAGTATAATAAGGCAAATAGTCAAAATTTTTAAAAATATTTTTCATTATTTTTCAATATCCCAATTTTTAAATTTTATTTTGTTTTTAGTTTTAAAATTTTTTCCATATCTTATTTCTTACATTTAAAACTATCATTATTATTTCATTTTCCTATTAATTGTATTTGATTACTTTATTGGCATCACTTTTGAAGAAGTTTTGGATCATAGAAGGGTTACGACTGTGGCAGGGGAGGACCATTGGTGTGGGATGTCAGTGATGGTGGGTGCATGGGAGGAAGTTCACCTGGGCATACATATGGGCATATAAATGTATTCAAATGTTCATGGGGCATTGCCACAGTGGGTGGAGAGTCACACAATAACCAAAAGAATATCAAATTCCCATCCTGGGGAGCTCTGCCACATTCTCTAATGGAGCAACAAAAATCCCCCAAGTACAGGGGCAATGAATAGTGAAGGAGGATGGTCCACTGATGGGCCCTTGATATTGATGACCATGCTTATGAGCCTTTGCTCTTGAAATTGAAACTTAGCCTAGTGTTGTAGGGTGCCTAAGAGTTACCTACTGGGACCCTCCTTGTTGCTCATATGTGGCCTCTCTCTAAGCCAAACTCAGCATATAAATGCAATAACTCCCCCCCAGCATAGGACATGACTCCAGGGGATGAGCCTTACTGGCACCAAGGGATTGCTACCAAGTACCAACAAGCAATGCAACTGGAAAAAAAAAAAGACCTTGACCTAAAGGGGGAAAAGGTAAAGTCAAATTACTTTACATGGCTAAGAGACCGCAAAGTGTGCCGGGAGGTCATTCTAGAGGTAACGCTTATGCATGTCTTAGCAAGATCTCATTTACAGCCAAAGTAGATACTATCCCAAATAGTGGGGCTCCTGAGGGCTCTGGACACATCCAAACACTATAGGCAGGGCAGACAGCTCAGGAGTTTGGTCTTTTCCAGTGGGCCCTATTTTGGAATTTATGTTCCCCAGTGTGACAGAGTTGGACTCAGTTGTGATTTTCCTACACATGGCTCTTCTGTCCTTCTATTTGAATTTATAATTAGTACTAAAGCTGGTAGGTGTACATCCAAGAGACCTAAATCTTTGGGCTGTCCATGTGCCAGCTGGGTCCTGAACCTCAATGGAGTTGCAACACCTACTCTCCAGTTCATTAGACTCACCCAGGACAACTAACAAGGAGGAGATGAAGGATAACCAACATACTAAGGAATCGAGAGTATCTATAACTGCAAGCAAGAGAGTCCCATCCATCGGCCACATGGGATCGAAGCCCTCCCCCTCCCTCCCCCCCAAATTAAGGTGGAGTGGGCATCACCATCCCAGAATCCTTAAGTTTAGGGAATGAACTATGGACTAAAGTAGGCCTACTAGTATTCTACTATAGACTTATGGGATTCTAGCAATGGAAGAAATATCATTGATGTGGAGGCAGTGGTCACTGGAGGTTCTGAGGGTAGAGAGAGGGAAAAACAGGTGTGATATGGTGGCATTTTGGGGACTTGGGAATCGTCCTGAATGACATTAAAAAGACAGATACAGGCCATTATATATCTTGCCATAACCTACAGAATTGTGAGGAAGAGCGTGTAAAATGCAATGTAAACTATAATCCATGCTTAGTGGCAATGCTCCAAAATGTGTTTATCAATTGCAATGCATGTACCTCATAATGAAGGATGCTGTTAATGTGGGAAAGTGTGGGAAGGGTAGGGAATGGGGAATAAGGGAATCCCCTATATATTCTCTGTAACATTTATGTAATGTAAGTATCTTTTAAAAAAATTAAAAATTAAAAAAAAAAGATGTAATTAGTAAAAGCAGTGAATTGCAGTGTCATGGGAGCCAAAGCATAAGAGAACTTCAAGAAAGAGGGGTGATTATCAGTGTCAAATGCAGAAAGGTCTAGATAAATAAGAAAGGTTGAGAGTATTTTATTTGTCATTGTCAAGGTCACTAGAAGATAGGAGGCTCTGAGTTGAGAAGCACGTTGTAGATAAGAGAGTAGAGGCAAGAGAAAAAGTAGAGGAGGGACTGAAGGGACAGGATGTGGTGTCAAGAAAGCTTGTTGAGAGGTTGGTAGAGGAATTCTGAAATATAAATATATTGATAGTTTAGGATGAAAGAAAAAATGGAAGGTGAAGAAAAATGAGGGTATGACAGAAGTATCACTATCCTTTCTAAATCCAAGACACTGAGTTTTTAAAGATGTAGGTTCTTTTTCAATTTTTTGTGCTTTCTCTGTATAAGTAACTAATTCATGCCTGCAATTTATATTGATTCAGCAAGATAAAAGTATAATGAAAAGACAGAACTTTTCAAGAGTCAAAACCTCAAATGAAGGGACTGAATCAGATATGGAATAGTAAAACTCTAAAATAAAATTAACGTTCCAATGATCAGAAAGAGAAACCATGGTATTTCTACTTAACCTATTTCAAAATAACTTCTGGAATTCTGAATATTGAAGTATGTTTAATATTTTTGGCTTCTTACTGACCTATAAACACCTGATAGGCCCATACAACTAACACCGTTGAGATATTTTGACAAAATTGGCTCCAAATTTTGAAATGAAAAAGGAGGGATTTTTTCTGTTTCAATTGAAAATGTATAGATTTATTATTAATTCTTTATGTCCTTCTCTCTATAAGTGGAAAATTTTTCATTATATAAAATAAAAATATAGAGAGGAGTGATAATAAAAATAAAGGCATATATAAAATTCATTAGTATGAAGTGATTGTAATAGTAGCAAAAAACATTTAATGAGATTATAAGATGCCCTACAAAATAAACATTCTCAGCCCATGTCCAATATGCAGGTTTGATTGATAAAAAAACAAGATTAAGTTGACATTATATTAGCACAGACTCAAGTGTTATTAGTGAGGAAATATAATCCCTGCCTCAAGCTCACTTAATTACATACTAAATTTAGTTTATAAGGTCTCTGTACAGTTTCTCTCTTGCTATTTTTAAATGTGAAGATCATTTCAAAGTTTTAGATTCTTGTTCATCATTTCAAAATACTGTTTAGAAGGGTTTCTAGTGGACAGATAGGAACTGTAATAATGTCAATTCACTGGACTGTGAGTTGCTAGACGTCAAGAATTGTGTCTTGGTCGTTTCTGTATCTGTCTATCTGTATCTATCTACACAGAGTAGATGTTCAATATAACAAAAATGAGGAATGGATTAAATGAGAAAAGGCTGCCGAAATAGGAACCATCCAGTCAAGGCAATAAGAGACATTGGGGGTGGTTTTTTGGGTTTGTTTGTTTGTTTTGCTCTCTAGGGTATTAGTGAGAATCTGATAGGCACTAAATGGATAAACTATTTAAAAAATATCTAAAGAATTATTAGATGCAATATATTTAATGTACTTTTAGAGTTGTAAAAGTTCTTTTAAGGTATTTCACAGATAATTTTGTTTTCAAAAAATCATTAAACAGGATTCAAAGGAAGAACTTTCTTCTAAAAACTGATTTGAAAGACTATTTCCATTAACTTGCTTCCTGAATGATTTAAACAGCATAATATTGGCATGGAAAAGAAAAGCTGTTTTCTAGATGTGCAGGAGGACTGGTGACTTCGCATTTACTGACAGGCCAGTTGCTATATGTATCTAGGAATAAATATAGTCATTCATTCTATCATCACCACTGGCCCTCTGATCAATGTACTCGCTCAATTTGAAAAGGAGAGACTCTGACTGCACATAGTCCCTTGTTACTTCACTAAAGAACCTCAAAGACAATTGCCACTCAGCAATAGTGCTCATATGTGGATGCCCAATTCCTAAACTCTGTTCTGGGACTAGACCATAGCACTTTCATGAAGTGTGTGAACTTGGACAATATGGAATCTATTAGGAAAAGAGGATGGCAGGAAGCTAAACGATAACAAAACATAGCAAAACAAAACCTTGCAGGACCAAGTCTGTCATTAGATCACTCATTTACCTTGGAAGATCCCTGGCAGTACCAATATTCAAATTCTCTCTCTCCATAACTCTGCAGCAGTGAGTTGCTAAAGGCATCTTTCTTCAATTTACTTGGCATTCCCAAATGCGCTGGTTGAGCTTTGTTCCTTCTTACACCTTCCTCCTCCCTTTTGGCTGACTTCCAAATTTTGTTGCTGTGGTAAATTGTTCTCATTTCAGTGTCCCCTACTTCTGCTTCCCCCACTATCCATGTTTTCTTTTATTATATAATCATTATTTAAAAGGGACGAGAGGAAGACGCAACAGCCGCACATCTAGACTATGGCTCTGCGATCTCACTTTCATTTCCCTAATGGCTTCATTGTAATTAGATTTGCAAAAACAGCAAAAGGTCTCATTTTGAATGGCAACAGCTGTTGACATCAACATTATATTGAATAATTTACTGGTTTAATCTTAGCTGCAAAACAACAAAACCCTCTGGTGGATGATTATTTTATCAGGCAAAGTTTTCTCTTTCTACTGCTGACTCTCTCTCCTGTTCCAGCATTACCAGTAGTTTCTTCATGAGATACTCTTAACTCAAGTGGGCGCCAACTAATAAAGGTAGCAGTTTATTATTTCTGGATTCCTTGAAGCAAAGTGTCTATGTGACTAATTCAGTATCCTCAACCTATGTACTCATGTGTAAACCAATGAATTAGCAGTTAGCTCTTCCAAGCTCAATCTGAATGTGAATGGCAGAATATTACTTTACCTTTGAGGATCTGCCACTTCGCAGAATGACTTAAGCTGATTCTTGACCTGCAGTAAATTGCAGCAGCATCTGCAAACCGAAGTCTTCTTGGAAGAAAATGATGTTGCTTGCTTAACTTCTTCAATGTCCCCTAACACCTAGCCCCTAATCTGGCAGAAAATAGCTTTATGGAATCTCATACTTCCCTGCCAGATTTAAAGTACCCAAGTTGGATGATTCTCGATATAAGCGTATGTGTACGTTGTATGAGTATGTGCACATGTATGTACACACAACAGAAAAGAGGTTTTATGGACAGAAGGGTAGAATATGTGAAACTGATTTCAATTCTAAAATTATTCACCTTTCCAAGGGAAGGAAAAGAAAAGTCCTTACTAAAATAGATTTGCTGTCTTTTAATAATAGTTCTTGGGATTTTTAGATAAGTGATATTTCTTTTATAGTTCAGCAGGCTTTTTTCTTTTTGTAATGAGTCTTTTATTCAATTGTTATCAGTATCATGGGTAACCTACTTATTATTGATTATACTATGAATTCTGTTGAAAGATAGAAAAATGTGTCCCCACTTGTGAATTGCCCTGTATTGATCAAAGATATGCTAGGTTATAGGCTAATCTGTAATACAATGACTTTCACAAAATCAACACATAATTTTATCAATTTACATATAACTAAGTTCTCCTTTTTTTCCCTGCCAACACTAACTTTGCTTAGACTTTGTTAAAGGAGTAATCTAAGGAAGTATTTATCAGAGACTTATCTTCACCTAAAGCTGATTATGACAATAAGGAAACAGAAACGGAAAACCTCTGTTAAAGATTTAGTAAGTGGAAACCTCAAAAGTATGACCACTGTCTTGTCCTTTCTGATATGTTGAAACTCCAGCTAAATTCAGAAGAATTTCTACATTCTATCATGAAGACCAGTTTCATGAAGGTCTCAATAGAACAGCTATAGCTAAACGCTAACTAGAAATATTTCAGAGTACGCAAATTTGATTCCTTATGCCATTCTCTTAGAAAGAATTTCTCTTAAAATCAACATAACTCAAACAAAAATCAATAGAGTTTTGTCTAAAATTATTATAAATTTAGTGGACAGTATCAGAGGTAAAGATACATGTATATACCTTTTAACTACCAACACAAAGTTGAGTCCTTGGCCAGCGGCGATGCTTACCCTTGGGTGCAGTTTGGATGGCATGGGTGACACTCCCGATCCTGATCAGCATACTTGAAAATGAAACTGTTTGCCCCCTGTAAGCCATCTGGACACTTTTCCACACAGTTTGGACCATCCTTAAAATGGGAGCATTTTGTACAGTTATCAGGTCCCTGAAGGGTGAAAAAGAAAAGAAAAATGGAGAAAGAGAAGTGCGTTTCATTTCCTCTGCAATATATTCATGCCATTTTGTTACTGAGAATTCACTGGGAGGCATTTCTTCTACTAAGGAACTAGAGAACATATTCATCAGTACAAATGTGGATGTAGATACTGTAGTACAAGTAGAACTCATGAGAGTCTCAGAGCCTAGTTTTGATACTCTGTATACATGGGAAACATTAGAATGACATATTTGTTCTTAAAATATTTTCCATTTTTAAATAAGTGGTAGTAGATCAGTTGAATTCCATATCTTGCCTCATTTGATTTAATTGCATCAGCAAAAGTTTTCAATGATTTTTCAGAAGGACATCAGCATTTTTTATTTGTGATTTATTACTGATGATACTATAGAGCCAAAATATTTGGTAAAACCACATTTGTCTTGGGGTCGATTTATCAAAATCACAAATAAATTTAAAATTTTTCTCTGGCCAAAATAACAAGAATTTGGCAGTTGGGGCAATTAAAAGTAATTCTTATGTTACTGTCTATCTCAAATCAGCTTGCAATAACAATAAAGTCACATCATGTCTATTTAGAAGGATTTTAGCAAGTTACAGAATACAGAAATCTGTATGAATATACATTCTAATAAGAAAATATCAAAAACATATAATAAAACAAATACACACAAAAGAAAATTTCATGGAGAAACTTATCTAAGGATAAAGGTGATATAAATATGAGCATGATAAATTTAAATAAAATTAATTCAGTTTATACATTTGTATCTATAATATATTAATTTTCAAATATGCAGTATGTTAATAAGAAATACTACTATGAAAATATCTTTGAATGTCATAAAATTAAAAATCTAAAACTAGTATTAAACATCTAAGAATGACACAAAATAAAAACAGGTTTGGATTTGGTGCTGGGAATAGTAAACATGCAAGGAATGATAAGTAGTATAGCCTCAGATCAATAAAAATTGAGAACATTTTTGATTTAAAAAATACAATTTTCTTAAAAGATGTCCATATTTTTACACATTCAAATACAAACTAGCTCAAATTTCTTTTATCAAGTGTGGTTTAACTTTAAAAAAAAAAGAAATTTAATTCTTATTACTGAAGTTTTGAATGGTGATATTACCTACTTGAAATTTATTATTACTTCTACTTTGGGAACACCATACTGTCTTAGTATCCTTCTCCTTTTTGCCCACTTCTCCCTGGAACTACTTTTTCCACTGATCCATTTATCCTCAAAATCTGGCTAGGCCCAGATGGTTCAACATTTATAACATTTCACACTGAAGAGAATTTAGATAAAGAACACATTGCAGAGGGGCAATTAATTTTATCAGGGTTCTAATTGTGAACAATGGTGATTTGGGAGCTAAGAATTAGTGAAATGATACTGAAATTAGGCAGGGAGTGTAGGGATCAGGTCCCACCTCTGGTACTGCATTACATCCCTACACAAATGATAATCCAAAAGCAAGCAGACATTACAATTTGGTGATATGAGACATCAGAAAAATGAAGAAATTTAATATTTCAAAATTTAAAGATGGTGGCTACTAACGAATACTAGTGATGAAAAGAAGATAAAGTAAGCAGGGAAAGGCTACTGGAAATCCTGAGACTGGTAAGTTTCAGTCAAGTATCTGCCCATTTCACTACTTTGCTGTGAGGCCCAGAACCAAAAAAAAATACCACACACACAAATAACAAAACAAAAAAACTATCCTATGAAACCTAATCCCTATTCAACATGAAGAGATTGCTAACGACAACTTCTTATGTCCTACCAAAAAAAGAATACTTCACATGCTTCCAATTTTAATACCTGTTCATGGGTACTTAAGCAGGTACTGTCATCTCTTAAGCAAAATCATTTACAATGCAAATATGCTCAGTGGTATAATTTATTATACAGGACAAGATACATGCTGATGTCTTCTTGAAGAACACAAGAATAAATAAAACTTACTATGAGTAAATGAATCAATTTTAGTCTGAATTAGGAATTAAGAATTAGTTCTCTAAAAATTTCTTGTAAAATAAAACAATGCCCAGGCAAAATCAGAAAATAAAAAAAACTCAAAATTAAAAACATATTTGAAATTTAAGTAAAATTTAATAATATAAATTCTTTTTTTGTTCTTCCTTGTTTTTTTTAAACATGTCTCAACTATATGATTGTATTAATTATCATGATACAAAACCTTATGTTCTAAGCTCACTAATTAAAACCGTACTGACAAACCTCGAAAGAAATGATATATAGTGATTCTCCATCTAATTTCCATAATAAAGAGATTTAAAAAAATAAAAGTGTGTGTGGTAGTTTGATATGAATTCCAAAAAGATATTGATTATGTTTGTAAACTGGTATGTTCCTCTGGGCATGATACCCCTTTGATTATATTAAAGTCAGAGGTTTCACTTTTACTTTATTAAATCAAGATTAGGGGTTTGATTTGACCAGGTCATTGTGGTTGTGCAGGGTTGAGTTCTTGCCCCTTGGTGGGCTATATAAACAGAAGCCCAATCAAGAACACGGAGTTTGGGGAATAAACTATGGACTAGAGTGGACTTACTGATATAGACATATTGTGATTCTAGCATTGGAAAAAATTACAACATTGATGTGGAGGCAGTGACCACTGGAGGCTCTGGGGGTAGGGAGAGGGAAAATCAGTTGTAATAGAGGGGCTTTTTCAGGACTTGGGAATTTGTCCTGAGTGACATTGCAATGACAGATATAGGCCATTTTATATCATCACACAACATGCAGAACTGTGTAGGAGAGAGTGTAGACTACAATGTGAGCTATGGTCCATGCTCAGTGGCAATGCCCCAGGACGCATTTATCGATTGCAATGAATGTGCCACACTGATGAAGGATGTTTATGTGGGAGGGTGTGGAGATGTGGAGAGTGGGACATACAGGAATTCCTATATCTTTGGGGAAAAAAAAAAGAACACAGGAGTAGATACACAGAGGATCCTGTGCCCCCCAGGAAGAGAGATGAGCCTGATAGTTTATAGCTGACCTTGTGAAAAGACCAGAGCAACTGAGCCTGAAAAGAAACAGGCCCCGGGAAGAGAGTTGAGCCCTTTGCCAGCCTGCAGCTGAGATCGGAAGAGGCTGGGACCACAGAGCCCTTAAGAGGAAAGAGGAAAGCTGAACCATAGCAGACATCACCTGCCATCTTGCTTTAACACGTGGCAACAGACTTTGGGTAAGGAAGTACCTCTTGTGGTACCTTGAGTTGGACTCTTTAGGGCCTTGTAACTGTAAGCTTTGACCCTAAATAAATACCTTTTATAAAAACCAACAGAGCTCTGGTACTTTGCATTAGCACCCCTTTGGCTGACTAATACAGTGTGTCTAATGCTTACACTTCTACCATTGTATTCTCAAAGATTTTGAGAACCTAGGTACAATGAATGAACTGATAAATATAGTAACAGAAAAGGGAGGTGAAGCCAATACTCTTCTTTTTTTCTGATTCTAAGCTACCTCTAGATTCAATAATCTATATAGGCAACTAGGGTATGGGCTAAAGCCTGACAGAAACATTATGTACTTTTTTCTTGGTAGCATTGGCATTTTTCTCTGGTAGATACTATAATACGCAAAGCTACTAAGATCCAATTCTCTTCCACTTCCCAGGCACCTGGGAATATTGTACTTCCCTCCCCCTAGAGGTAAGGTATGGCTTGCTTTGGACAATGAAAAGACATAAGAGAGCTGCCATTATCCTGAAACCCTGTGTTGACGTGCAGGTGACATAAATTCAAAGCATCCTGTAATGCTGGGCCATTGTAGGGAGGGGAGCTGATATAGAGTCATCCAGACTTGGAATATACTTTACATGAAAGAAGAGTTAAACATTTTCCTGTAAGCTACTGAAATATGGGTGTTATTTATTGTAGGCATACAACATTTATTAAACTCACATCTACTATAGCTTTTATAAAAATTTATTTTAAAAATCATTTTCCTTCTAACTGTTCCTTTCTCTTCTCCAGCCTATATTTTTGATCTCCTGAAGTTTTGTCTGATTTCCCTTAATTCTTCTTCCTTCTCACATTTCCTCCTTTTATCTTTCTTCATGTGACTATTCAGGACTAGAGAAGGTGAAGGAGAAAGGATTATATTGAAAAAAAATAATTAAGAAGGCCAAGTTCAGGGCCCGGCTAGATAGCTCAGTGGATAAAGAGCGCGCTGGGGTGCCACATGGGAGGCCCCGGGTTCGGTTCCCAGGGGCCTCTCCGAGCAGGCAGATGGCCTTGGGAAGGGCAGGCCGCCATGGGCGGGGCAAAGGCC
>PVKH010014936.1:0-16289 GCA_004027955.1 Chaetophractus vellerosus | reverse complement strand
TCAGGAGTGAAATACTTTACTGGAGGCATCCACCAAACCTCACAGACGTGCCCTCCCTCCCCCTTCGTGGACGCGCTCTGCCATGGGTGGGTGTCTCCCACGGGCTTTCAGGGGGACGGCGCCATGGGCGCCGCGCGCGGCCTGAATGCAGAAGGGCAGGCCTGGCAAGGAGGCCGTGGGCCTGCCCTCCGTGCTCAGTCACGCCCCCACGGGGAGGGCCGGAGGCGCGGTGTTGCCTGCGCTCTGGAGAGCACCGCGGACTCACGCCTCGTGGCTGCTGGCTTGCTGGCACTCGTCAGGAGCGGCCCAGGGAACCTCTGCACTCAAGCTGACAACCGCTGCAGGCCCACAGGCACCCGGGCCACCTGCCTCCTGTGACGTGAGCGTCCGCGGGGCGGGCCTGTGTCCTGGGTGGGGTGGCAGGGGCTCGGGCCGGCCTCGACCTTCAGGCTGATGGGTGGCGCTGCTGGACCGTGGGAGGTGGCCTGGGACCGTAAACCACGCATCCCTCCTCATTCCTCCAGGCCCGGCATGCAGTAGGCGCTTACTGCATGAGTGAAGGCAGGCTCCAGCAGGGTCTTGGCAGGCTCACAGGCCCTCGGTGGCCACTGCAGGTCGGGATGGTGGGCGGGCTGCCCTCTGTCACTGACCATGATGGGATGTGCACCCCATGGGCGCCCCTGACGGAGGGCCGGGGGGAGGTCCGACTTCACGTGCAGCAGGGCGGCCGTACACAGGCCCCTTGGTTCCCGTCCTTGTCTCGGCTGTGAGGGGCAGGTGGGAGTGGCGGCCCAGCCCCACCCCTCTCGGTTCCACGTTCAGCAGGAAGGAACGCCTTGGAGTCCTGGTGGCCCCCATGGGGTGGTCCTCTTGGCTGGGGATTCTGGCAGCCCAGGCACCTGGCCTGGGGTGTGGGGTGGGCACAGTTCCCTAACGGAGGAAGGGGCGAGTGCTGGGCAGCCACGGGGAAACCCAGCGCAGGAGCTCTGCAGAGCTGGCTGCGCAGAGCTGAGCCGCCCGTGCGCAGGCCTCTGATGCCCGCCCCGGGTGAGTGCTCTCAGGAGTCCTTCAGGGCCCGGAGAAACTACCCAGAATGCTGAGGTCGGGGGGCGCCGTGTCCACGGTGGCACTCACGGGTGTGCGGATTGCCGGGCTCCCTGGGGAAGCAACCGTTGGGTCTGTGTGTCCTGGACTGGGTTCCCTCAGGACAGGGACAATAACGCAGTTTTCTTTGTGTCTCCAGAGAAGCCCCCTGTGCCCCGTGCCTGGCACCAAATAGGTGTATAATCATTGTCTCTTGAGTTAATGAATAAACAAAGCTGCCACATCACTGTTGAAAGTAGCGAGAAAAAAAAAAAGGCTGCAGCCTCTGATGGGAAGACAGCCTGCTTCCTGGAGGACAAGCTGGGTTCTGTTAAGTGATGCGTGGCACTCAGAACAGGTCCTGTCTCCAGCTCCCCAGCTGGGGCCTCTCAGGCCAGGCTCCGTACCCCTCCCCCTGGCCGGGGTCGCCCTTGTAGGGTGGGCTCCACAGCTCTCTGCGTCCTGCGTCATGGTGGGGTCCTGATGTGGGCTGGCTGGAGGCCCACAGTGGTGGCGGCGAAGCCACGTCTGTGAAATGATAGAAATGACACCCAGTGCTGGGGAAGAACACCCTGTACCCTGAAAACCGTCTGTGAGACCCTGGGTTGAGACCCTGGGCTGACTGAGGAAGTGGGAGGGTTGGCGTGTGAGCACTGGAAATACGGGTTCCTAGAAACGGGTAGGGCCGCTGCAGGGACTCTCCCTGCGGGGAGTCAGCTGACTCAGCAGCTTCTGAGGGCCACCCTTGCCTTCTGTGCAAGGCCCGTGGGTGCAGAGCAGACAGAAAGCGGATCCAGCCTGGCGGCCAGTGGCCTGCACAAGAGCGGTTCAGGAGCAGGAGGCCGCGGGGACGGGGTCATGGTTCTGCTGAGCTCCTCCAGCTCTGTGGTCTGTGGCCTGGCCTCAGGATGTGGACTCCCTGCTCGGCACCATGCAGTGAGGGGAGTGAGCGTGGCAGGGAAGTGAGAAGGGAGAGCATGCGGGGGCCCGCTTATTGCCTCACCGTGCTGGGGTGACACTTTCAGTACTTGACACTCTTAGCCTGTGTGCTAATGTCACTTTGTGGGAGTCCTTAAAACCTGCCTGCCCTTTGCTCGACTCGGCAATTTTATTAATTTTTATTTAATTCTTTTTGACTAGGCATATATTTTCACGGCTCAAAAATTTTAAAGTACAGCGAGATAGATACATGGTAAGGTCTGCCTCCTACCCCCTCCCTGAAACCCATGCTGTGTGCTTCCTGCGTATTCTTCAAGGTATCCTGTGTATGTGCCAGCAGATGTGTGGACGTACACATTTAGAAGCATTTTTTATGCCCATAGTAACAGAGCCCATGCTTGCTGCACCTTGCCTCTTACTCTGTCTTGGTTCTCATGGCACGTTGGACCATAAAGAGTTTCTCATTCTTTTTTTTTTTTTTGTTACATATCCCTCCCCTTTCTGCTTGCTGCTTGCTCTTGCTGTATGTTCACTTTTTTTGTGTGTTCTTCTGTGTCTGCCTTGTCTCCCCCCGCTGCGGTGACACACCGAATCAGCTCACTGCACAGGCAGGCGGCTCGCCCCGCTTGTGGGCGGCTCTGCTTCCGTTCCCGGGCGGCTCTGCTCCATTCGCAGGCGGCTCGCCCTGCCTGTGGCGGCTTTGCCCCACCCGTGGTGGCTTTGCCCTGCCCATGGCGGCTTTTTGCCATGCCCACGGCGGCTCTGCCCTACCCACGGAGGCTTGCCCTCTCAGGCGGTCTGCCCGCTCGGAGAGGTCCCTGGGCACCGAACCCGGGGCCTCCCATGTGGTATACCGGCACCCTATCCACTGGGCTACAGCTGGCCCCTCATTCTTTTGTCTAGCTGCACGCTGTCCCACGCCAGGCGGTGCTGTAGATTATTTAACAGTGCCCCATTCATGGCTCTTAGGCTGTTCTAGGCTTTGTTTAGCACGAATGTGTTAATGCTTTGAAAGGCGCTGCAGGCCTTCTTGATCTGAGGGTGGGTACCTGAGCTTCTAGGCTGGGGTCAGTATCGCCCTGGCTGGGTGGAGAGCATTGGGCTAGATGATGTTTGAAAGCTCCTCCCCACTTATTTCAGTGGCCTGTAACATTTTGGAGGGCAGTAAATGGTTAGATATTATCATTTGTAGGATACACTTCTTCAAAATATTACCTTCTCTTTACATGTAGACTTTTAAAACTCATTCCGTATCGTCCTAGGTAAGGAGGGTGTCTTTGGTCCCGGCTTCAAGGAGAGTGGGCTCTGAGGTGCTTCACTCTGCCTGGCCCATCACTGAGATGACTTGCAGGTACCATGGCAGAAGGTTCTGGAGGGACTTTCCCGGACAGCCTGAACAAGAAATTTGCAGGGTTTGCAGAATCCTGTAGACTTCTAGATGTGTTGAGGTTGGTTCTGGAGGTACTTTCTCTGCCCTCCCAGTGTGTCAGCTGCTCTGGCCATTGTGCTGTGCGTTTGAGATGGAATGGAACTCCCTGGGCAAGGGCATTTTAAATACTTTTGACTTAAATTCCATTTTATCACATATTAGTATAGCTACCCCAGCTCTCTTTTGGTTACTACCTGCATGGTATATTTTTTCCTTATCCTTTCAGTTGCAACCTGCTTATGTCTTTGAATTTAAGGGGAGTCTCTTGTAACAGTTTAAAGTTGGGTTCTGCTTTTTTTGTCTTTTTTTTTTTTTTATAATCTCTGCCTTTTGACTGGATAGTTCAATACATTTACTTTTAAAGTAACTACTGATAATGTAGGACTTTCTTCTGTTATTTTGCTGTTTGGTCTTTGTAAGTCTTACACCCCTTTTTGTTCCTCAATTCCTCCATTAATGCCTACTTTCATATTTATTTGATTTTTTCATATTGTAAAATTTTGAGTCCTCATTTCTTTCTGTGTATATATTTCAGATTTTTCTTTGTGGTTACCATGGGGCTTAAATTTAACATCCTAAATTTATAGCAATCATGTTTGGTTTGATACCCACTTAATCTCAACAGTATACACAAACTGTGTTCCTATACCCCCCAACCCCTCCCACCTTTTTATTCTACTTGTTACAAATCACATCTTTTTATATTGTATGCCCCAAGCCACAGATTTATCATTACTTTTTTATGCGTTTGCATTTTCAAACCTAAAAAGTAGAGTTGCATACCAAAAAGTACAATACTGTTGACATTTATAATTACCTGTGTGGGTTGGTTACTTTTGCTAGAGATCTTTCTTTAAGTTGCTTTGATCCAGTCTAATGTCTTTTCCTTTCAGTCTGAGGGACTTTCTTTAGCATTGCTTGTAGGGCAGGTATACTCGTGACATACTCCTTCAGCTTTTGTTTATCTGGGAATGTCAATCTCTTTCTCAATCTTGACAGCCCTGCCAGGTATAAAATTCTTGGTTGGCAGTTGTTTGCTTCCAGCACTTTTAAGTATTTCATCCCACTGTCTTCTTGCTTCCATGGTTTCTGATGAGATATCAGTCCTTAATTGTACATGACATGTTACTTTGCTCTTGCAGCTTTCAGAGGTCAGTCTTCTTGGCATTTGACAGTTTGACTACTATGTGTGTGCGTGTGGTTCTCTTCCCTGTTTGGGGTTCATTGTATATTCATGTCTTTCATTAAATTTGGGGAGTTTTCTGCCATTATCTTTTTTAATATTCCTTCTTCCTCTTTCTTTTTTTTCCTTCTGGGAATCCTGTAATGAGCATTTTGGTAGGCTTGATGGTGTCCCACTGGTCTCCTAGGCTGTGTTTACTGTTTTCATTCTTTTTTCTTTATGCTTCTGTATATTTCAATTGTCTTATCTTTGAGTTCACTGATTCTTTTTTCTGCTCTTTCTAGTCTGCTGTTGAAACCCTCTGAAGAATTTTTCATTTCTGTGATTTTGATCTTCAACTCCAGTAATTCTGTTTGTTTCCTTTAAAAATTTTCTATCTCTTTATTGAGATATTCATATTTTTCATTCATTGTTTTCCTGATATCTTTTCATTCTTTCTCCATGTTTTCCTTTATCTCCTTGAGCATATTGAAGATCATTTTTTTAAAGTCTTTGTCCAATATGTGCAAAATCTGTTCTTCTTCATTGATGGTTTCTGGATTTCTATCTTGTTCCTTTGGATGGGCTACAATTTCCTGATTGTCTGGTAATCTTTTGTTGCACTTTGTACATTTTAATATTTTAAAGTGTTACTTCTGGGATTTAGTCCCTGAGTTGTCTGTTCCTTAAGTTTGTATTCAGCTAATGATATGACAGAGATTTCCTTGAGTGCCAGGAGCAAACAAATACAAACAAACCAATGCAAAAAATGCCTTTCACAGTCTTTGCAAATCAGCTCTGCTTTGATTGGTGCTCTCCTTCTGGGTTTAGCCCTCATGTCAAAAAGATGAGTCCAAGGCACAAGGGAAGTACAGGGTCCTCTCCATCTTTTCTAGGCCTGTGTCTTGTCCTGGGCTATGCTCCCTGGGGTCCTTAGGAATTTCCCTATTTATAGGAATTGAAGAGGAGTGTCAGAGCCCTCTACTTCCTATGAAATAGAATACCCCCCCGTACTCTATTGTATATCTTAAAGCCAGTAATCCTTTGACTTAATGGCTTTTTACACTGCCTTAGCTGTGCCTGAGCTGCTTCTGTCTGCAGGGCTAGTTCTGGGAGGGCAAGCCAGAGAAGAGTTTCCTGGTTCAGTCCTTCAGGCTGCCACCAATAGACTGGCACCACCATATAGGCACCCCAGTATGTGCATAGGTGTGACTCTGCTCCCTCCAGAACAGGGCGAGGGACCCCCAATGGGAGTGCAGGCTGGCCCCACACCACGCCAGGGAGGGGGTGGGGAAGAGTCCAGCAAGGGCGCCTTGAGCTTCTCTTACCATTTTTAAACCTGCATTTTCTTGATTCACCACTTGCTCTATTACTGCACCCTGTCACTGTTCTCTGGAGTTCTGAGGAAGGTGGCTCTGCTGGTTTTCCCTTGTTCAAGAATTCTGTGCGGTGTGGTGCCCCCAGGAGTGCCTTATGCACCGACTTGGCCGCTTGCTAACTTAAATACTTTTGAAGCATGTTGGGTGGGTCTTCGGCTTCTAATCTGTGAACTGGCCGTGGCAGCTTTTCCTGATTGTATGGCTGTGAAGTGAAGAATTGTGTTATTATTCCCACCTGCGTGACCCAAGCGGAGACATTCCTGACTTTAGGCCTGGGGGTGGGGGGCCGTGGGACCCCTGGAGCCTGCCTGTGAGTGCTTACTCGGGCTTGAGGGGAGACTCCCGGGAGCAGGGCGCGAGAGCCGCTTCTGAGTGCGTGGGTGGGTGGCGGTGAGAGGCACGCTGTGAGGCTCCCTGGGCAGGGACGGTCTGGTGGACTCATCCCCCGGACCTGCTGCGTTCAGGGCCAGTGGCCGAGGGGCGCCACGATGGCTCTTCCAGCCAGGGCTCGCCGTACCCTGGCCGTGGCCATCAGCGCAGCGCACAGCATCCCCACCGAGCGGGCACAGCCCCAGCAGGAGCTCAAGGAGAATGATGCAAAGCACAGCGTGCAGGGGGCCTGCAGCCGCTGCTGTCAGGAAGTGAGTCGGCTTCTTTCTGTTCGCTTCTTTTCTCTGAAATGCTCTGGAGGTTTTGAGGCCTCGCCCTGGGCTGCCGCAGCCCAGCGAAAGGCCGGGGTCAGTGTGGCAGGAGTCCAGGGTCCCGTGAGACCAATGGGGGGAGACAGCTGAGCTGAGGTCGTCAGGAGCCCGGAGGGAGCGGCGGCTACTGGCCATCGAGGCAGGGGCAGCAGAGGAAGTGTGGTGGTTTCACACAGTGGGTTTCAACACGTGGAACTCAGCCCCTAGGAAGGAAAGCGGCCCGGGGTGCCCGGGGCAGGGTGACCAGAACCTGATGGCATGAAGAGATGCTGAAGGGCGGTGTGCAGCCCAGCCCTGCTCCTGCCGGCACCTGTGGGTCTGCAGCCGAGGGGGCTTGTGGCTGTGCTTTGGAGGCTCACAGCACCTGGAAGCAGAGGTCTCCGGGGGCGTCAGGCAGGGTACCTGAGCAGTGCTGTGTCCCTGGCCCTGGGGGTTTGAGACAAGTGGCTGTTGCAGAACTGCGTTTGCAGAGGACAGGCTGAGCATCTTTGGGCTGATTCAGTCAAGACTACATCAAGAGAGTTTTGAAAACTGTAAGCTCAGCTGGCGAGGACCGACTGGTCATCTGGGAGGACGGCAGGAGCTGCCCTTCACTGACGGGGAATTCCTGGGCTCCTGCCTCGTGCCGGCCCTGGACTTCCCTTCCACCCCTCGGTCGGCTTCCTATCATTGCTGCAACAATGTGCCGCGGACTTGGTGACTGAAATCAGCAGGGGTTTCTTCTGTTACAGCTCTGGAGGCATCAGTGGGCTGCAAAGAAGGTGTCTGCGGGGCCGCCTACCTGAGGACCCGGGGGAGAGTCCGTTCCTGCCCCTCCCGGCGCCTGGTGGCTGCCTTAGCCCGTGGCCTGTGTTGCGTCATGCATCCAACTGCGTGGTGTCTTCTCTAGGGGACCCTGCTTCCCTCACCTCTGTTTTATGAAGGACCCGGATAATCTGGGATGATGTTCCCACCCCAAGATGGCCAGCGTAATCCCGTCTGCAGGCTGTGCCACGTGCAGCAGCATTTGTGGGTCCTGGGGAGTAGGCGGCGGATGTCTCTTGGGCCTATCTGGCCCACAGTGAGGACAGCAGTGCCCAGCATGCTGCGGACATGGTAGGAAGCCGAGGCCTGCACGGCCGGGTGGGGTTGGGCAGCCAGGATTCTGGGGTGGGGCCATTTGGGGATGTTGTCGGACACGTGATGGACATCTTGTGCTGCTACGTTGGTTTGGGAAACGGGAGCTTTGGGGTCAGGTGCCGTGGCTACGTCTAGCTCGGCGCGATGGTGTCTCGGCATGCTGGCGGCCTGGCAGCCTCGCTGGCCTCCCACGTGGTGGCGGGAAAGCCCGTGGGGCTGTTGGAAACGAGAGGGGGCGAGACGGGGCCCCGTGAGTGGACTGGCCCCGGTGCGGCTGGCGAGGACCTGCGTGCTGGAGCTCTCAGTGTGCGTTGCTGGCCCCAGCCAAGGAGCCGCCACCGGAGCCAGGCAGGGGGCCCTGGGTGGGGCCGTGCTCATAGAGAAGGACACGGAGTACAGGGAGGGCTTGCGGACTGTTGACTCATCGAATGCCTGTATGCGCCTGGCAGTCTGGTAGGCGAAAGGAAGGAGTAGCGTTTCCTGCCCTGGGGTGGGTGGGTGTCAGAAGACAGGCTTTCAAAGATAATTGCGTAATTGTGGGCTGGAAGGAAAAGTGGTCTTAAAAATAGGAATATGAATGTGTTTTCGTAGAGTATTTTTTTACTTACGTTTGTGTGTTATGACTGACCTGCTGGAAATTCATGGTTGTCTGCGTTCCCAAATCTGCGCGGCGCCCTCGGTCCCTTCGCCTTGTCTCAGCACCGCAGTCGCTGGCCACGGGGGCATTCGGCTCCCTGGAGGTGTGGCCTGCTCTCAGCGCTGCCCCTTGGGCCGTGCGCTCTCCTGACCCAGCGCCCATGTGCACGGCAGCTTGCCTTGCCGGCCTCGGTCTCCCCGAGGCGTGCTCTCCCGACTTCCCGGCCCTCAGTCTGTCCCCGCCAAGTCTTGCCCTCCCCCGGTCGCTTAGCAGGCGCCTTTTCCTGTTGTGTTTGAAGCTAACCCTTACTGAGCACCCAGCAAGGTGCCCTCTCCACCCACCACCCACCAGTCAGAACAATCTGGGGGTGGGTGATTGACGTGGGGTCAGGGCGGAGAGCTCTGGGCTCCAGAAGTAGACCAGCTTGGTTTTAAATCCCCCTCTGGGTTGAGCTGGCCCCTTCCATCTCCCAGAGGCTGCGAAAACGAAGTGAGGTGGCGTGCACGTTTCCGTGTGCGTTTCTGTGCCCTGCTGGGCTCCCAGGAAGCGCCCTGGGCACCAGTGGCTTAGCTCCGGCTGATGGAAACAGGCGGGGGGGGGGGGCAAATTCCTCCGGGCCCCGCTCCCTTCCCTGGGGTCCAGGCTGCACCTCTCCTGCTCTCTTCTCGTCCTTCACGCCTTCGACCATGCTCTCCAGTCTCGTGCTTCACTTCCCACTTGTAGGCTGGCGGCTCCTACGTTTATTTCTCAGGCCCAGACTTCTCCCCGAACCCCAGCCCCTTCCACCCGACTGCTTCCTTGACAGTAGGCGTCTCGTATGGAACTTGTCTGTACCCCATACCTGCAGCTCCTTCCCCACCCCCGGGAGCAGCCCTGCTTGCCTTCTGTTGCTTACAAACCTTGAAAGCACCCTTGACGGCTCTTTCCCTTCCTGCACGGTGGCAGGAGGTCCTTTTGGCCCTGTCTTCCCAGTATCTGCAGACGACGTGCCCTTTCCATACCTTTGCACACTCACCTTGGTGCTTACTGCACTGCCCCCAGTGCAGACGGCCCCCCCCGCTGCCCACTTACCCCATCAGTCTGCTTTCAGTGCAGAACCAGCTTTCCAGTACTAACCAGAGCAGCTCAGCAGCCTCCGGGGGCTTCTCATGTGTAAAGCAGTGGCCACCAGCCCCTCCTCTCATTCGCCCCTGCTCTGGCCAGTCCTTCTGGCCCTCCTCCCTCTGGAAGCCCACGGGGTTTATGTGCTCTCAGGGGTCTTTGTTCACTTTCTTAAAATTGCCCCACTCCTCTGTTCACATTTCTCCTACCCTGCTTAATTTTTTCTCCCAGAAAACTTTCGCCTTTGACGTCCTGTGTATTTGGCTTTTGCTGCTTATTGCCTCTTTCCCATACGAGAATATGACATGTATGGGTTGCCCTCCCTCTTCTTCATGGCTCTCTTCCCAGCTCTTCGAGCAGGGCCTGCTCAGAGTAGACCCTCGGAGGCACGGACTCTGAGCCCCTACTGTGGCACGTGCCGCTGGGGAGCCCTCCCTAGTCCTTCCCCCAGGGCCACCCCAGAGTCTGTCTCAAAACACCCCCTCTTTATTAGCAGAAAACTTCAAGCCCCCACTTAGACCCGAAGCTGCTGCTTAAAGCGTTTTAGGACAAAAAATCCCGCCCTCCAGGCGAATTCCACCTGCTGGTGAGAGAATAAACACTTGGGCAGTGGCCCTGAGGCAGGAGGCCTGGCCACAGCCTAGAGCTGGGCTGCTGGCCCAGGATGGGCCGGTTTGTCCTCTGGAGGCAGGGACCCCTACTGCGGACCCCACATGCCCCAAAGCCAGGCATCCATGGGGGGGGGCTGGGGCGGTGGAGGGGTCCGAGGCAGCCTTGCTTGCTTCTTGATAACAGAGGTGGGAGAGCTGGCCTATGGCCTGCCCATTGGGGTGTACCTCCCTCACCTTGTGCCCCAGCCTGGGCACCTCCTGGCTTGAGCCCCGGAACTCCCCGAGCCCCCGCTGTGCAAGGGGGGAGGCTCCGGGCTCTGAGGGAGCAGCCAGCTCAGGCTGGGGGGCGCAGCGTCCCCTCGGCCAGGCATGGAGGGGCAGGAAGGGGAAGCAGTGGTGGCGAGCTGGGCGGCTGCCTTCTTTGCTGCTGCTCCAGGGGCTGCAGGGCCGGCTGGAAGGGTGTTTCCAGAGCCGCCACCGCCATTCCGCCTTGAAAAGGTTTCAGGAAGGCCTTGTGTGTTTTTTTTGCTACAACCCTGTTGACCTGTAGTCTCAGAAACCAGAATGTCTTGGGCCGACCTTTTGATTTGAGGACACATTAAAATAGTTTAGCTGTGGGTTTTAGATGTCCCTCCTGCTTGCGCGTGCACCTGCGTGTGTCCGGGCTGCACGTGGACAGCCAGCGTGGGAGAGGGCGGTGTCTCCCTGTGTCCTCCCATGAGAAACGGGCTCACTATTTTACAGTCGCCCCACGCAGGAGAAACGGGGGGATGGCTCTGTGGGGTTAAAACATAGTTGAGTTTTGAAAAGTGTTTTTTCCGTTTAAACTTGGCAGTCTTGTGAAAATGTAGAATTAAAATATATAGCAGGTGGGAGTGTGCTTTTTTCAAAACTTACACGTCAGGTTTCTCTGGTGTCGCGTGTGTGGGGCTTTTGCGGGAAGGCCTGGCGGCCTCGGCTCTTGGGGGCGAAGGCGAGGCTGCGCCTGGACCTACGGCCGCGGTGTGACTGCAGCTCAGAGGCCAGAGCTGCAGGTTGAGCTTCCTGGAGCAGGGGCGAGGCAGCTCGTCTGTCACGGAGTGGCCATGTGGAGACGGTGCTCGGGGGCGGCCCGCGAGCTTTTCCTTTGACAGCTGCAACTGAGGGAGGCGTCCAGGGTGCCCCGAGGACCCAAGAGCCCCAGCGCAGCTGCAGGCACCTGCCCCGCCACGGAGAGCAGGTGTCCAGGCCTGGGGTGCCACGGGCCAGGCAGACCGTGCCAGCGGCGCTGCGGCCCAGGGCCGGCGGTTTGAGGAGGGGCCATCTCGGTGGCGCTGAAAGAGGAAGCTCTGGAGAGCCCGCGTCTGAGAGCCACCGCCCTCGTCCCTTTTTGTGCCCCCACAAGGAGCACGTGGAAACCAGGGTGAGGTCTGTTGCACCAGCTCCTTTTCACTTGCCGTGTGGCTCTTGGAGCTGTTTCCTCTTTCTCTGCTCTGACCAGGCCTGTTTCTAGCCCTCCCAGGGCAGAAGCACCCACATCTGCGGAGGTTGGGGACTGTGGAGGGCTGGGCCACAGGAGGTGGCACCAGAAGCCACCAGGCTCCCGTGGGGAGGTGCTGAGACCCAGCCCGCCCCTGCCTGCTCGCCCAGAGCCCTGTCCAGGAGTGGCGGGGCCAGCGGATGCGCTCTGCCACCCCACTGCCAGCCCTGCCCAGGCTCCGTCTGGAGCCCCTGGGAGGACGGGATGGGGAGAGGTGGACTCCAGTGTATGAGACAAGCTCGGTGGCGGGCGTCTGGGAACCGGTCCAGTTGTGCAGATGACCGAGGCAGATGTCTGGCCCCTTCTCCGGCCGCTTCTGCTGAGTGCCCTGTCCCTCATGCAGCCGTCCTCAGGTGTCACCCTACCCTCTGGGCCACCACCCCTGAGGGGGAGGCCACATTGGACGCGTGTGTGCTGCCTCCCCCAGCCCCGGCCCAAGCCTGTCAGTCCTTGAGTCTTCATCATAGAGCACTGACAGAAGGGGGAAGTGAGGTGCTCGTGCTGCGGAAGAGGAGACTGAGGCTCAGACAGGGCCCGTGGCTTGCCAGGGCCAAGCTGGTTCTGGAGCCAGGACCGAGGACGGCCTTATTGGAGCAGCGTAGTGCTCCGAGATGGCTGCCGTGTTGTCGGCTGCCCCTGCCCACCCTGGGCACTGGTGCCGCGTGGCCAGCGGTCTCACCCGGACTGGGCAGGGGCAGCGGGGCTGGGCGAGCTGGTGGGTGCCCCGATGCCTGGTGGGCCGGGCTGGAGCACCCTCCCACCTGGCCCCGGCCTTGCGCCTGCCACTGCCCAGTCGGCCTCCAGCAGCACCTTCCCTTGTGCCGCGCTTTGATCTCTAATGCGGGGGTTGTGAGCAAAGTTTTAAGTGCTCTCTCAAGTCACACAGCATTAAAAGTGAGCTCGGCCTTAAATTTCCTGGACTCTCTGCTTCACCAGGGTTGGAGTGAAATCGTGTTCACGCGTGTGTCAGGAAGAGAGACTGGAGTGTGGCACATTTCCATAGCTTGCCCGAGGGCGCTGCCTGCTTACGCGGGTACACGCTGTGGAGACAGTGCCTGTGGCACCACTCAAGCAGTGCCAAGCAGTGCAGGGGGTTGCGGGGAACAGAGCAGGCCCCGTGCAGGGGCGACCCAAGGCAGCATTCTCACCGTCTCTCTGTCGTCGCAGCTTCCTCCTAAAGCTGCGAAATCGCTCGTCCCAGGAGGCCCTGATGCCGCCCCGGGATGGTCTCTCCGTCGTGCGCCGGCAGGGCCCGACTGCCGTCTAAGAAGCAGGCTTTTCGTTTTCAGGCAGAACTCACGTGCAGAAGGATAGCCTCCGAAGTAGTGAGAGTTGGACATTTGATCTTGGTTTGTTTTTTCTGTAACTTGGGAATTCCTCAGAGCCCTGGCAGGTGCCGACCGCCAGGTCCCCGGGCGTCACGGCGAGGGTCCGAGCGAGCACGCGGCCTGCCCGGCGAGACTCCGCCCGGGTCCTGGTGCTGAGATGCTCTTGGCCCGCAGGCCCGCTTCAGCCAGCTGCCGTCACCCCCACCGCTTTGCAGCTCCCCTTTGTACGCTGCCGTCAGCACTCGCCCAAGTGGGGTGCAAGAGAACCATTTTCATTTTTTTATAGTCACACATCTGTTTTTTTTTTTAAAAAAACAATCTATTTCATTCATAAAAGTAATTTGAAAATATCTTTTCCTGTGCGCCACACCCTGTCTGGCGCACTGGAGATGTATTCTTCTGTCATGTCACGTTTAAGAAAAGCTCACTTGGGGTCCTCCGTGGGCCAGCTGCCTGAGCACTGAGGGCTTGGGGATGAGGGAGACTCAGGGCTCCGTGAGGAGCTCAAGGGAGACGAGGACGGGCTGTTCAGAGGGTATCGTGATGACTGCAGCAAGGGCTGTACTGCAGAGAGCAGGGGCGCTTATTTCTGCCTGGAGCTGGGCAGCTTCGCAGAGGAGACACTGTCAGTCATAAAGCAGGGGCAGGAATTGTCAGGCAGACAGGGATGGGAGGGACATTCCAGGTGGAGCGGACGGCCCGAGCAGAGGCACGGAGAGCCAACTGCAGGTGCCAGGTGAGGGGGGCGGGCTGAGAGGGACGGGCCTGCCGGGTTCGAGTTGGACGGGGAGAGCCCTCTCAAACCCCGGGGGCAGAGTTCCGGGTGCCAAGATCACCCTGCTCTCCCAGCTTCTTAGACTCAACTCTTGATCAACTAGGATAACGGGTGAGACAGGGAGGCCTCGAATGAAACAAAATCTTGGGTAACACAAGAGGAGTCAAGATGTAGGACACAGTGAATTGACACGTGTCCCCAGTGGAGAGCACAGCTCCTGTACCTTTTACAGGTATGTGGTTTTGAATGCTTGAGTTTTCAGCATTACTTTGCATGGCAAAAAATTGCTGACGGCTGTGGTTGGCTGTGGCAGAGCAGGGCTGAGCTGGACCTGTCCTAGGGCCGAGAGGGCCGGGGGAGGACAGGCCTCTGAGGGCAGTGTGTGTCACCTGGGGCTGCCAGTAAACTCCAAGTAACACCCTCTAGTGCAGTTACAGTGGTTTTCTTTCTTTCTTTAAAGCACAGATGCACTATCTTCTCATAGTTTTCCAAGGTGAGTCCGTAACTCTTTAATCTAGGTTTGATGGCAGGATCTTACTAAGATCAACTCCAAAGAGCTTTGTGGGATCAAGCCTTCTTTGTAGTGAGCTTTTGCCTAAGTTTTACTCCTTTATAAAACGAGTTACACTTGCCACTTGAAAGGTGTTTCTTAATCTCAAAACACTTTAAAAGAATTTAAATGTAATGGATAATAAAGATTCATACTGTAGAAACTTTTTTTAAAAATTTGAATTGCAAGGTTTTCTAGAATTTAAATCTTGCTCATTCAGTGCTAGGTAATTCCTGGTTATTGCTAGTGCACACAGCCTGGTGATACTCTCACTTGGCCGGTGATACTCTCACTTGGCCCCGAGGTTACGTACTAAACCAAGACCTTCCTGAATCCTCAGTTGGGCAAAAGCACAGCTCCAGAGCTCAGCGATGGATGGCCCTGCTTGCCTGCCCACAGCAGCCCGAGGAGCTGGCCCCTCCGGGGTGGAGCAGAGCCTCCTGCTGGGCCTGGGTGGGAGCCGGTGCTCCTGGGAGAGCCCTGCCGGCCCCTCCTCCCCTCCCCTCCCCTCTCTTCCCTCCCTCTCTCCCCATTCTTGCTGGGTGGGCCCTGCTGGGGGAGGAGAGGAGCAAGGCTCCGTCAGAAGTGGGGAGAGCAGAATGGCAGGAAAGGGGGGTTTGGACAGCCGGCTGAGCCCTCTGGGGGCCTCAGGCGCCCGTCAGGAGCACCCGGGTGGAGCGGAGGTGGGCAGAGCGCTGTCCACACGCCCGCGGCCCCCACCGCCCGGCACTGCGCAGTCCTGCCCTCCCCAGCGCTGGGTCTTCGTGGCAGCCCATCCAGGAGCTGCCTTTGGCCTCTAAAATAGGATGTGCTATTTTGGACACTGCTGCCTGTGAGAGGGATGTGTGTTTAAAACGAAAATAGTTTTAATTTGAGGTGTTTCCTTTTCTCTCTCCGCGTCCTCCCACGAGGAAGGCCCCTCAGGCAGGCACTGCCTGGCGAACGCCTCGTCACGGCGCCGCACGGCATCCGCAGGCCGACTCCTGCTGGCCCCACGTCGGGGAGCTTTGCCCTGTCCCTAGCCGGGGTTGTCGCTGATCTGAGGACCCAGCCATCTGTCCGAGAGCGCGACCTCGGAGTGGGGGCTGCAAGGGGAGGGGGCCAGGCCCAGATCCTGAGGTCAGGGAATCAGCTGCCGGCAGCTTTCGGTTCCCCTTTTCCCCCACCCTTCCCCTGCCCCAAACTTGGTGCTCTCATTTGGTCTCTTGGTGGTTACCAACAAGGCTGCGAGTTGGGGAGGGACGAGGTGGGGGAGGCCGGAGGATGGGCTGGGCTGCCGAGAAGGGGCAGCGTCCACCCTTGCTGCCCCCTGGTCTGCTTCGGTTGTGGCTTCCTTTGCCTTCGTTTCTAGCATCACCAGACGTGAACTCTGACCGTGCCTAGGTCTTTCTGTCAAGGTGCTGTTTTCTAGTTTATTTCAAAAGAGGGAGGTCCACATTTTCATAGATTAAGACTTAATTGGAAACAATCATATAAAGCTCAAGGCCTCTTTTTGAAAGGCAGTTTCTGGGCTTTTAGCAGCTCAGGGTATTCTGGAGGCCATGCGGCGGGGGCCAGCGCCCTGCCCAGAGAGTCCTTTGAATGGGCCAGCCCGACCCAGGGGCTCCCGGTGAAGCTGGCGCCGCAGGCAAAGCTGGCGCCGCAGGTGAAGCTGGCGCTGTCGGCACTGCAGGTGAAGCAGGCGCCGCAGGTGAAGCTGGCGCCGCGGGTGATGCTGGCGCTGTCGGCACTGCAGGTGAAGCTGGCGCCGCGGGTGAAGCTGGCGCTGTCGGCACTGCAGGTGAAGCTGGCGCCGCGGGTGAAGCTGGCGCTGTTGGCACCGCAGGTGAAGCTGGCGCTCTCGGCACTGCAGGTGAAGCAGGCGCCGCAGGTGAAGCTGGCGCCGCGGGTGAAGCTGGCGCTGTCGGCACTGCAGGTGAAGCTGGCGCCGCGGGTGAAGCTGGTGCCGCAGGTGAA
>PVKH010014934.1:0-16286 GCA_004027955.1 Chaetophractus vellerosus | reverse complement strand
AGGTTTTACCACGAAATATCTGTATGACTTCGAGCAAATCACTTAACTCTTCTAATACAAAATGAAAACATCTAGAAAATGAGGAGATGGGATCAAACATTCTAAGAAAGCTTCCACATCACTGCGGCTAAATCATTCCTGTGCTATGTAACCTAGTTCGGCCCTTTAAGGGAAAAAAAAGTATAAATTATTCAGTCTGTGATCCAGATTAGCCATATTTTGTTCAAGAAATGGTTTGATAAGGCAGAAAGACCTAAATTCAAAACTTGGAATTTAACTCCAAGTTTTTGGTCTCCCAATCATGTAAAGTGGGCAAGCTACAACACGTAGATATCCATATCTCCTTAACTTTAAAAGAAGGAGTTGAAATCTGGATTCGGGATTTGCTAATGCTGGTCTGTGAATGAAGTATTCAAGGCAAGGATGAGGACAACATGATGGGTTTTTCATAAAGCCATATTTATTCTGTTTAAAAGACTGCTTTGTGATTATTTCTTACTTTTTTGCATTAAAATGCCCTTTCTTTTAGAAAAGATTGGTGCTTTTTAAACATATCCTCGACGTAATAAAAAGCTGGCAATCCAAAGTTAGTCCAGGATCTCCAAGAAGCTCCATTTCCCCTAATAACTGCTCATTTTAGTTTTCAGTTCTGCTGACTTTCCCTATCTTTTGCTTATGGCTGTTTTTGTCTGTCTGCTATAGTTCAAAAGTGGAACCCATTTCTTTTAACACATTCCCATTCCAACGTATCATTGATAAAACTATTTTCCAGACAAAGTTGGTAGAAATGGAAGGGCTGAAAGGCTAGGCAATTTAAAATTTAAGTCAGCTGGCCCTGCTCCTAAAAGTCCCTTGGCCAAGTTCATCACTGATAATTCCTCATTGATCTTCTATGCCTCTGGATCCCAGTGTCTCAAGTCCTCAATCCTTCCTGTCATATTCTCCCCCAGATTCCTATATTTCTCAAAAAGAACATATCAAATGAGGAAACTTGATGCTCCAAGAAGTTAACTGACTTGTCCAAGTTCGTGAAGTCAGTAAGGACACAAATCAGACCTCAAACCCAGAACTGTGTAGGTCCAGAGTCTTTGATTTATCACATTCCACAGCTGTTGAGTAGCACAGTGAGATCCTATGACCCTTGCCTTACTCCCTTCACAAAGGGTACCTTGGCTGGATATTCTGAGAACATTCATAGATAGGAACTCAATGTGCTCTAACAAAAAGAAGGTTCCTGTGGGGTATTGTCACTGAGGAGAGAGAGAGAAGGGGAAAACTTAGAAGGGGAATTGGATGAAGAGGTAATCTGAGTTTTTGCTTAGCCAGGCAGTTCACTTGAATGATTAACTTCAAAACTAAAATGGTGTGAAACCATCCCTATCCCCTTCTCCTATTATTATAAGCAAAATGAGATGGGATTAATTTAGATCTTTAAGCAAAAACACAAAGCTCCTCCTCCACATCAAATCTCTTCTCCACAATTATCGACATCACAGACCCGAATCTCAGTCCTGAGACCTCTGAGCCAAGGAAGAAACGTCCACCCACCGAGCTGCTCCCATTATTTCCGTGGCTGAACAGAACAGACTATTTGGTATGAAACTCTTGGTACTGTGAAAAGATGACGTTTGTGCCACCTCTGATTGCGGACACAGACCACCACAACCGTTTAAAGGAGAGGGGTCTAGGTTACCGCTAACAAGGCTTCTTTCTTACAGAAGTAAATGGTGAAGGGGTTCAGGGCTCACTTTGAATTCTACATCCTTATGCCCAAAGCTCATTTACATAATAAAATCAAAGCGTGCTTAAATGAGGGAGAACATTTTGATGAGAATCATAAAATTTTAAATGAAAGGTATTTGCTCTTAACGAAACAGAATAAAACGTCACGTCATTTGCGTGTTAGACTGTATTGGGGAAGTCGTTCCTCTGTGTGTATTAGTTTTCAGAATCAAAACCCACGTGCTCCTGCATGACTCCACAAAGGTATCTGTCTGGTATGTGGTAGAGTACGTGTTAAGTTAAAGTACAGTATTAAAAGAGGGGGAGCCGGAAACCAGAGCCCTGGATTATCACATGGGAGGTCCCAGGTTCGGTTCCCAGGGCCTCCTTGAACAGGCAGTCCGCTGTGGGCTAGGCAAGCCGCCGCGAGCAGGCAGGCCGCCCTGCCGTGAGCTGACTCGACGGGATGCCGCACCAGGGGGAGACAAGCAGACACAGAAGAACGCAAAAAGCAAAAATGAACACAGCGAGAACAAGCAGCAAAGGGGGGCGGGGATATATAAATAAATAAATAAATAAATAAATAAATAAATAAATAAATAAATAAATAAATAAAAAGAAGGGGAGCCCAGGGGAGTGTAGTTTTGCTAGCTTTGCTGAGAAAGGCTTATCAGCTGTGAGTTTCCATAAAGGAATTAAAATGCAAGTATCATGACCAGAACAGTTAACCTGAAAACCAAAAGTTCTGCATATGGGCTTGAAAAATGCAAACAGACATGATCAATGACCCCGAAAAAAACTGTTTTTGATTAGACTATCTAGGAAGAATTTGCCTTATCTCTGACACAATAAGTGTTTCTATGGTAAAAGAAAAGAAGAGCTGGGTCCTTATCATATTATAAAAGGGAATAAAGTCACTGAATTTAAAAGGACCATTTAATGAGCTTTGCCTTTGTCACCTCTATTAAATGTATATATTTATTTATACATTAGTCTATCTGGGTTTGAGTTATTGAAGCTCAGCATCATAAGGCAGTGAGTCTGTCTGTAAATCATCACTCTTCTTTTAAATTGAGGAGAAAGAATATCTCCTGGGCTGGAAATTCAAAATATATCTATGAGGTAATGAAAGAGACAGCAGTTCCTTAAGGGGGAATATGCAACACTGAAAGCCTAAAGGTCTACATGTAAAAACACGTTCTCTAACAAACACCATTAAGAAATGAAAGCCCTAGTGTGGTAGTGGAAAATTTTAAAAGGGGGAGGGAAGACTGTAGATGTAAAATTGCTGCTATCTGACTGTTTTTGACCTACAAAAACGTTGACTTCACATGCCTTAACTTAGTACCTGGAAGGTTGCCTTGCCATTCTCCGTACCCTCATCTTCTCTTGGCCCAGTCTGCCTCTACATGTCTTCCTCCAAAAACGTACCAACACAAAAGCCGGTAACTGTGCGTGTATGTGGGTGTCTTGGGAAGAGACACTAATGATACAGGGACCAAGCAGTAACGTAATAAACCAAGTGGCTCATTCCTAAACGTGGCTGCCCTTCTCCTATCCAGTCTCCTCGGGTCTACTTTGAAAAACACACACTCAGAGTTGCCAATTTTCCGATTTTGCAAAACCAGCTAGGAATCTGGATTGGGGGATGAAATCTCAATTTTTTAAAATGCTGGTTCCTTTTTTAAAAAACATTCTGCATGCCAAATTAAACATCTGTGTGACCACCTCCCTCCACCCAACTGCCAGTGTGTACCCTCTGCTGTGTATCGATGGTTTTCGTTTCCTTGGCTGCTCAAGCAAATACCAGGCAGGGGGATGGCTTACACAATGGGAATTTAATGGGTTGCAGCTGGGGGAAAAAGTCCAAATTAAGGCGTCAAGGCAATGCCCTCTCCCTGAAGACTGTAGCCTTCTGGGACTGGCTGCCAGCCATCCTTGGCCTTAGCTTGTCTCATGGCAAGGCACATGGCGGCCTCTTCTGGCCTCTTCCTTCTTTTCCAGGTTCCTATGATTTCAGCTTCTGCTGCTCCCTCTCTGGTTTGCCCTTTCTCTCTCTGAATTTCATTCTGCTTATAAAGGACTTCAGTAATAGGCTTGAGATCTATCCTGATTGAGGTAGGCCACACCTTAACTGAAGTAAGCTCATCAGAAGGTCCTACTCACAGTGGGTTCACACCTGCAGGGATGGATTAAGTTTAAGAACATGTTTTTCTGGGGTACATGCAGTTCCAAACCACCACACCAATGAGCCAACTGCAATGAGCACTGGCCGGAATAAATGGTTTGATGCACCATCTGAACAGTTCTAGAGTTTCCTTTGCTAAGGTAAACTACAGAGAAATGAAGTCCACTCTACTGCTGCTTGCTTCCTTCTTCTTTAGGTTGTACCAGCCCTAGGATCTGCCTTGGGCTCTTGAAAGGGAAAAATGCTCTGTGCATCTGGCACATATATGTATTTGGGAGAAGAAGCATTGCTGGGAGAGTGCAGTAGCATGGAAAGTGGGATCAAGGAGGACACAGCCTCAACTTACCCTTTAGTTAGGGCAGGTTCCGGCACCTGGCATGGGTCTTTGGTAAGAGTTGGTTGTGCGGAAGCTCCTTCAGTTTACTGTACCACACACAGGAGTGAAAATATATTGAAGCAAATTGAGGGAACTGACTGTTTCTGGCCCAGAATGGAGCTTTGTTATGAGGACAGATGAAAGGGCAAAAATAAAGAGGAAGGAATTTAGTTAAGAGTTTAATTTTTGTTTCCACATAATAATATATCTGTTTAAACAATCGTTAGGAACTGGGGCATGCGTCAAATGAAACACTTTTTTGAAGTTACAGTCTTAAATTGTAGACAATGATCAACGAAGATTTATTTTTACTTCTCATGGTGGGATTCAATAGTCCGATATGGCCAGCACTGAAGACTTATCCAGGCTCCTCATAGATATTTAACCCAGGAATGGCCTGTTCCTTTGGAATTTTGGCAAAGCATACCATACACACGCCACAGCATTTAATTAACGGGAGACTATTCTCAAGTACACTTAATTATAGGTCAGTTTCTGACTATATAAATCATGGGAAAGGAAAGGAAATGACACAAAAGCCCTAGACTAATATAATTTATAGCTATCTGAACTAAGCCACAGAAAGAATGGTACTGTGCTATAATTAAAGATTAGGTTAAGTGCCAAAAATAATAATTTTCTGCCTGGCTTTAAAAGCAAATATCATGTTAATGACAGTTAACTTTTGATTAATCGGGGATGATTATATATAGTTTGTGGATTATCTATGCCCTCATTTTCTTTCCTTCTTCCTCATGGCATTTTATTGCTAATTAATTCCTCCATCAGAATTTTGATTAAGGAAAGGCAGAAAAGTAGAAAATCAAATTAGTCATTTAGGCTGATTGTTAGCTGCCTCTTTTAAGACTCTTATAAAGCTAATATGAGAAATTCTTTTCTGAATTTCAGTCCTCTCTACTGGTTTGTGACTTTTTGACAAAGATTATCTGAAGTTAGATACGCTGAGGAGGCATGACATTGAATTACAGACTATAGTAGTGGGGCATTTTCATTTTGTGACCTCAGGCCCCAAAATTCAGAAACCCTCCTTCCCCAATGGATTACTTTGTAAAACAAAGAGAACCTCAGGAAAAATTCAGTAACCCCATCATGCCTCTCAAAATTATGATGCTAGCTCTGAAGCACTGTGCCATACCCCATAAAAACAGAGTAATATAATTTACAATGTGAAAACAAATCCAGAAGAGCTCTAGAATATAATCCGGAGAATGGAAGAGGCTTTTCTAAGAAGATGCATTTGGCTCTTCAACCACCACACTGTCTCCCAATATGCATAAGCTCCAGCATACATTCAGATCCCTCAAATTATTTTTTCCGCTCATACATTCTAACATATCATGAAACAGAGTTTACCTATTCTCTGCCAATTCATCAATCGTTAAGAAAAGATCAAACTTGGCTGGAGAGGGAGCGGATGTGGTTCAAGCAGTTGGGTGCCCGCCTCCCACATGGGAGGTCCCAGGTTCGGTTTCTGGTGCCTCCTAAAGAAGACGAGCAGGCGCAACGAGCAGGCGCAACGAGCAGGCGCAACGAGCAGGCGCAACGAGCAGGGAGTGGATGTGGCTCAAGCAGTTGGGCACCCACCTCCCACATGGGAGGTCCCAGGTTCGGTTCCCGGTGCCTCCTAAAGAAGACACACAATGAGCGGAAACAGCAGGCAGAGACAGTGGGCGGACACAGCAGGCAGACACAGTGGGTAGACAGACGAGGGAGCCATGGGGGGGGGGGATAAATTGACTGGAAACACTCAACAATGGTACACAGCCCTCTGCCAACGGGGCTGCAATAAAAATAAGCCAACAGACTGCCATGTTATTGCAATTTGGATAGGATTATGCTGTATTAGAGTAATCAAGTAAGAAAGTGAAAACAAACAATCCAATTCTTGAATCTTAACAAGATTCCCTCATCCTGCCCGGCCTCCTTGAGAACACTCCACCAAATTCTCATCATAAGTCGTCTTGTTCTAACATATGGCAGCACATTCCACATCCTAAGGATTGTGAAAAGTCAGCACAAACCTAGTTTGCCAATATCTGCCTATAGCATTAGGAGTGTGAATGTTTTAGAACATTAACAGATTTTTTAAATCAAACTCACTTCTGCTATGAAACCATATAGACTACTGTGTGAGTAACGATCAAAGTGATTCAAAAGAAAGTAGAGGGATGAAGTCCCAGAGCTTAAATAGGAAAGGTTATCAGGCTTTCATATGCTGCCATTATTTTTGTTTGGTTTTGAGACATGATGGTTTAGGTTTGTTTTGGAGGTCATATACCTACGGCATAAAGGAATTAAGTGCTAATTTTTTTTTTAACTACTGGAGCTCAGTGTTACATATACATATAGAATAACATTAGTAAGTTCTTTGTTCTTCACCTAAATTTAACAAAGCAATTCAATTTCTGTTTAAAACCTGCAAGAGAGTACGAAAGTGCCTTATGGATTAAATTAGCCAGCTACAGCCCATTACCGGGCTTTATGAAGAAAATGACAAAACATTAATAAGCAGCTGCCTTTCAAAAATACCCACCTCTGAAAAACATAAGTTACTGCAATCATAGTCCAAAAGGAATGTAAACCAATATTATAATACCACATGATATGGTTCGTTAAACACTTCAAGTCTTTAGGGTGCTTTTTGGAATTGCAAAATATTTCTGTCATATCCCCATTGTAATTCAGTACCCCAAAATACCATTAACTTTTAAATGTACCAATTTGCTTTTTGCTGCTTGATAAATCTTATTCGTCATTCATAGGCTCAAAATTCATTTTATGCTTTATGACAGCTCACTCAAACTTTTTCCAGTGCAGCAAATTCCTCAATAAAAAACTTGGAAATGAAATGGCATTTGGTCATAACAATATAGGAAAACAACCAGACATTTTCTTCTTTTACATTAAAATTGCTATAACTATTTATGGCAGGAAAAATGTTCATATTTTGATTATGAAAGCAATGAAAACTCCATTTGAAACTAAATATAGCTGTAGCGTAAGTAGTGTGAAATTATTAGTTTCACGTGTAAGACAATGAAAGGACAGAAGTTTCTCTCAACTAAGACTTAGGGCTTATTCAGATACAATTTATAGATTAAGACCAAATCCAATTTAATAAAAGTAAGAAATTCATCGTGTATGGTATAAACCCCTCAGCTGGTACGTAACTAAGAGAGATGGAAGCAATTTAAGTCTTCAAAGTCATACAAACAACACACAAACAGAGCTATTCTTACCAGAAAGACCTGCAAAATTATCTCTGGGCTCTGTGGAGCTGTGCTGGTAACTTCTCCACCCCTCAGCTGAATGGTAGGCAAGAAGTTAGCAGAATAAGAACTAGTAAAGTTGCCATTTGAGTTTTCATCCTAGAAAGAACTACAACGGAATGGCTCTGTCCCTTCCCTCTTCTGCTGGCCAGTCCCAAAGACACAGCTGAATTTCCCAAGTCACGATGAACACAAAAACTCAGACAATACCTTTTGGCAAAATAACAATTGAAAAAAGCTCCGTTATTTATCATCATGCTCTTCAAAGGGAACTTCATTCGGAAGCTGTGGGAAGTCTGCTTAACAAAACAAAACGTTTGCCCAAGTTCCAAGGATGTTAAGAAAGTTTCTATTCTCTCATTAGTGAATACATGTAGTTTATTGCCTTATTGACAATTGCAAAGGAGTAGAAATGCATATATATTTTTACAAGTACTTGAGTTTATAACATCAATACAAAGTTTTTGTGCATTCTTTAATACATTGTCAAGGCTGTTGCTTTCTTACTCAGTGCATTAGATCCATCACACACGATAACACAAAGATAAAGGGATTGCGAGAAAAGTGATCATGAAAAATATAGTAATTGATCTTTTGTTTATTTCTTGAGTAAATTAGTTAAAAGGTGGTAGAGGGGCCATTTTATAAAGACTGAGGTTTCGGGCCTTTTAGAGCGTTTGTTTCTCTGAACTGCTCTTGAAGAGCTCAGCTGTCAAGTGTCCCACTTTGCTCTAACCATCAGTCTACTGGAAGAGGTCATGATTTGAAAAGGCAAACTCTGCTTCGGCTAGACTAACAACTTCACCAGACTAATGTAACCAGACTAGATTTTGAAAGATGTGCATCAAAAAACAGCAAGTTTTAACCTCAATTTTACTTGATTTTGTTTCTTGAAGATTTCTTATCGGTGTTCAAAAAACATCATTCAGGAAAATAAATTAAACAAGCTGAGAAAAACAATGTAGACGGTGTACAATATTTTTCCTAACAGTTTTGTTTCAAGCAGTTTTTTTCATGAAGATCTGCCAAGAAAATGTATTATGGAATATGATTTCCATTGATCTTTTTCTTCAAATCAAGTCTTAGCTTTGCATTTAAAAAGCTGAAAAGATGCAGAGAGTTATTTGAAAGAACGTTTTGCAGGATTTGCATGTTTTACATTTTCTTCTTTATTTTAATAGATGCCTCTAGAGGAAAATAACCTCAAGTTGTTTTCTTATTTAGTTATGCTTCTTCCTTCTTCCTAAAAATTTTTTCCTTATTTATGACATTAGACTCACAAATTGAAGCATCACAAAATCTGAGTCACATTTTATTTAAATTTCCTGAAAGATCATAGGTTCCTTTGGCCTATCTAAATGAATTAGCTAGCTCTCATTTAAGGATATTCATTTATATTTTATTGGTAAATAAATTATATGGGCTTCCTTTCTTCCATAATTGTTAATTACTTTCTCTGTGCAAGGAGAAAATAAAAATGGAAGAAAGATTAGCACCTCCATGAATTCTGACAGTGGTAGTTTTTTTTTTTTTTTTAACCAAAGTAACAATTATGATTCACTCCCAATAGATATTTCTTGCTTAATTAATAGTATTTTCCTAGGCACTTATCAGAACCTCTCTCTATATAGCCCTTCTGAATAACTGATTGAATACAATGCTATTTTGTCTCACTTTTTAAAAATTAATACCATCAAATTAGACAAATCTGAACCGCTAACCCATGATAAACATAGAAGATGTTGAGGTAACTGAAAAATTACAACAAAAGTATTCAATACATACGTATGTAATATGCCTAGAAATATATACATATGTATGTACTGGGGGAGGGAGGGAGACAGAGAGAGAGCACATGTCAAAAATATCCATTTAAGCCACTGAGCTCTTTTGCGTTGCTAATGAATCTGAATTTTGTATCAACTAAAAGGATACAAGTACTGTATCTTTCCATGCCTCTGGTCCTGGGGACTTAAAAGTGGGAGAGAAACCTAGGCCAGTTTTAAGAACTGTGCCTTTGAGATGCTACTAAGAGTCCCTGCTTCTTCTCCCCGTTTTCTTCCCTCCACTTTCCATGTACTTTCCATGCAGACTTGAGACCAAGTCAGACAAGAGGGCCAAACTCTGAGGCCCATTGCTTCTTCCTCAACAGAGACTATGGTGATTGCAATAGGTAAAAAGATCAGTAAAATGATCCTTCAAACAGACTCCAAACATTGGGAAGTTCTGTTTAACATGGAGATCAAAGGGATGGCTTGGCGTTCTGTGGGAATTGCCTCAAGTTTCTAGCAAAAAATGTTTACAGGAAGAAAATGTAAGTTTAGAAACTCAAGTTTGGAAGCTCCCTGCAAGTGCTAGGGAGCAGATCCTAGAGATGGGATCTAGCAATCTAGCTTGCACAAAGGAGCCATGAATTACCATGTGTGTATATGAGTTTAATCCAACATCTTCAGAATCTAGTATGGTGCATATAATTACATAAGGGGATGCAATAATTATTTATGGAACAAATGAATGATTAATGCTTTGTTGGCTTTTTAAAAATTATTTTGCTTAGAATCATTTTCAGATAGAAGGATAAACCCACTCTTCTTTGTTCATTTGTAAATGATAGCTCCAAAACCATCTTATTATAAACAGCAGCCCAGGACAGTTTTCCCCCTAAAATGCATTTTTATTGAAGATCATCGGTCACTTCTCTGCTTACTCTCAGAGCATGGTGAGATCTTCCTATAATTTATCTATAAGAATAGCTAGTGGAATGTGCAAACGCAGAGATTTCACTTTGCACTCTAACTTCCAAATCATTTATTGTTAAGTAAGGAGAGGACTCAGGTTCATCTCCTAAGGGATCCCATTAGTAACTTGTTCTCACTGCTTTCTGTTGAAATATTTGAATTTAATTTCTATTAATTTGTTAATTAAATCAAATATCTTATTTTCAAAGTACATTGTACATTTGGGGGATAAATAATAGGGGAAATTACATCACATCTTTTCAAAAGCACCTTTTCAAAACAAAAAAAAAAGGGTATTTGGATACAAACAATGGAGATTAGGAGAAAACACCATCAAAATAGTAACAGTAAGGGGCCGGCTCGATAGCCCAGTGGATAGGGCGTCGGCATACCACATGGGAGGCCCCGGGTTCGATTCCCGGGGACCTCTCCTAGCGGGCAGACCACCTTGAGAATGGCAAGCCGCCATGGGCGGGCCGGAGCCGCCGTTGGCAGGGCAAGAAGCTGCCACGGACATGGCGGGAGCCGCCACGGGCAGGGCAGGTCGCCCGCAGATGGAGCGCAGCCAGCTACCCGTGAACTGAAAAGCCGGCCGTGAACAGACGCAGAGACCGCCCACAAGCGGGGAGGGCCGCGCCTGCGCAGTGTCCAATCTCGGCGCGTCGCCGCAGCGGGGGGAAGGGGAGATATGTAATAAAATAAATAAATCTTTAAAAAAAAAAAAAATAGTAACAGTAAATGTTTCTGGGTAGTAAGATTCCAACTCCACTAAATATGTTGTCGTGACTTTGTGTGTTTTACAAAATGTAGACAATAAACATTTTAAATTAAAAAAAATACGTGAAAAAAGTTGTTTAAAAATACATATTTCATCATTTGCAACAAATAAAGAATAGCTTTCAGAAGTGTCCACATCTTTTGCAATGTTTTAGAGTAAAGCTATTATGAAAATGAAACTAGAGGTAACTCAGAAAAATTCTTATAATGTATCACATAATGAAATCAATTTGTTTAATTTTTATTCTCCTTTTGGTTTTAAGGTTTGCTGTATCAGAATACCTAGTTCATTTCTTTAAACCAACCCAATTTATAGAAATTACTAATGCAAAATAAAGATGACTTGCTATATTTAGGGTATATTTGAAATTCAGATACTTAGCATCACTATATCTGGTCAAGACAATAGAAACTCTAAAAAGAAAGGGAAAAGTTCCTATAACTGAAGGGAACCCAAGTGAGGCTTTAGGGACTGCGAATGTGAAATTGCTACAGGTATCTATCTGTGGAGGCACGTGTATACCTTGAAAAGCATAACCAGACAGTGAGGTGGCACTTCTTGCTAAGACTTAGATCTGAAAATCTGTAACCACAAAACAAGAACTTCCAGAGACTACATCTAAATCATAAACGGTTAAGTTTATACTCAGTTGTGGTTTCCCTACACATGGCTCTTCTACCACCTTCTATTTGAACCTATAATTAGCACTATACTTGGTAGGTGTGTGTCCAAGAGACTTAAATCTTTGGGCTGTCCATGTGCCAGCTGGGCCCTGAATCTCAAGAGATTACAACACCTACTCTCCAGTTCACTGGACTCACCCAGGACAACTAACAAGGAGATGATGATGGACATCAACCATCACAAGGAACAGAAAGAGTCTGCAACTGCAAGCAAGACAGTCCCATCCATCTGCCCCATGGGATCTAAGCCCCCTCTCACTTAAAGGCAGAGTGGGCATCATCATCCCAGAATCTTCAGGACTGGGGAATGAATGATGGACTAACAGCAAACTTACTTTTATTCTACTATGGACTTATTGTTATTCTAGCAATGGAAGAACTTTTATCATTATGTGGAGGCAGTGGCCACCAGAGGTTCTGAGGCAAGGGAGAGGGGAAAAATAGGCATAATATGGGGGCATTTTTGGGACATTGGAATTGTCCTGAATGACATTGCAATGACAGATACAGGCCATTATATATCTTGTCATAACTTAAAATATTGCACAGGAGAGAGTGTAAACTATAATGCAAACTATAATCCATACTTAGTGGCAATGCTCCAATATGTGCTCATCAATTGTAACAAATGTACCACACTAATGAAGGATATTGTTAATGTGGGAAAATGTGGGAGGGGTAGGGAGTGGGGCACATGGGAATCCCCGATATTTTTTATGTAACATTTATGTAATCTAAGTATCTTTAAAAAATAAAAAGTAAAGTGTAACGGATTAAAAAGCAAAAGTTTACACGAAGAGAAGGAACAATCTTTAGTTCAAAGCAAAGTCATCTAAAGTTGAGAAAGAATCTTAAGTACAAAAACATTTCAAGAATTAAAGACGACGTGTTGCACTCAGATCTTTGCAACTTTATATTCGATTGTGCACTAGAAGTTGTTAAGGTGCAGGTATTTGACAGACAGATCATATTTTGGTACAGACTAAGAAATCGCAAAGCATTTGATATTTCAAATCCAGTCTACCGAAAGCAGGGGTTCTTTAATAAGGGGTTAATCCCCTGCTTTGATGACATTGTGTGAGCATTGGAAATATTCAGAATTGACGTAGATTCTTCATTACCCACTCACTTTCAGTGGCATAAACCCACCCAAACCTTCGGTTTCCATTATGAGAGGAGTTTTGCTTTTGCAAAAGGATTTTCTACTCTCAAGTAAGACAACCTTTGACTGACCGTGCTTCTATTTAAAAACATTTATAACTCCTTTGGTCTCCACCCTCCCTGTTAGATCTAGAAAGAAAACACTTTGCAGAAAGAAGACAAGGATCAGGTTTGAGAGTAACCCTACATTATAGAAAACAAAGTGTGTCAATATGTGGTTTTGTCACTTATGCTGCAGGGCACAGTAAATTTTATCTCACTGTCAGCTGGCATTAGTGTGTACGGAACATGTGCAGAATTTCTAGCATCCACTCACACCCACTCATTTCAATGCATAGCAACATCAGCTTCATGGGTATACTCTAAAAATACTCTGTTACAGGATTAGTATGCCGAGAAAATAATAGTACAGGTCGGTGGGTCTATATCATAATACACAGATCAACTGTGGGCAACAGTATTTCTTCGTATGTGGTCAGAGTGTGAATGGTTCTTGGCCACAGAAGCTTTGAAAGCTGCAGGTTCCTTTGCATGTTCCTGGGCTCTGGCTATTTATCTTCAATGCTTATCAGAACTACTGCAGACAACCAGCGTTTGAGACATCACAAAGAGCTTTCAACTCCAACCCATCCCTAGTCCAAGACAGAAATCATGGTATCTGTGTTCCATTGCTGTGTTGAAACCACATAGATTGCAAGATTGCCTCCTATAAAGACAGGCCTACTACATGCATCTAATTTTTTACATTATCTTTTTGGGAACAATGGAATACCCACTCCGTGTCCCGGAACTGAAGATTTCAGAAAACGGTAAGCCATGAAAAATTTATTAAGTTCCTTCATGGAAATTTCCAGGTTAGTTTTTTTTTTTCTGTGTAAACCCAAGAGTTTAAGCCTCACAGTCAGCGGATGGTGTATGAGATCTGGTACCTAAAGACAAAAATGGTTCTGCAGACATAGTATAATTTGAGGATGGGGGAGGTAAGACGGCCAACCTTTAGATTGAGCTACTCTGCTGCATTAGTCACAAGGGGAGGATGGCAGAAGTCCCCTCTTCTCCATCTTTAGGAGTGCTGTGTGTACTTAGGAAATTAATGGACTCAACCCTCAGTGGCTATTGTTTGGAAGTTCAGCTGAGTTATGACAAGAAAACATTCAGATTGGCCTTTCCACTTAACTTCTTAAGCCAAGCAAACAAAGCCTCATGAATTTGGGTTGAAAACAAGGTAGCGACGGGAGTATCATATTAGGCTCATTTGGGTAATTTATCGTGATGTAACAAAACAAATATTTGAAGAGTATAGTTTGTTCTTACAGCAGCCTAGACTATAGCACCCAAGGGCTTTGGTTTCTAAGAGCTTCCTATATAAATGTCTACTCTACTGTCACCCCAATTCTGTTATATCCAAAACCAACTCCTCATTCTTACTACAAAATTAGCTCTAAATCCCTGCCTCTCCCTGGCACCCTCATTTTCTCACTGGGTCGCAAATACCACAAAGACATCACTAATTTATTCTTTTCATTTAATAGCTGTATTTAACAAGTCACCGAGTCTTGGAGACCTGCCTATGTTTCCAGTGATATTTTAGAGCCATTCGTAGACAATTGTTCTATCTCTTAATTCAGAGGCGGGTAGGTCAGGGAGATCTCCCAGTTGAACCTGCATTTGAAAGCAAGGTCTTTGCCATTGGTATTCAAACACCACAGAATACAGCAAATTGTTGAGAATAAATTAGTTGCTGTGAAACACCACTTTGATTCCCACCCTCTTAAAATACCCTGCACCCCAAAAGTAAGCTTCAATTTCATTTGCTCTCTACTGCAGTCTGGCTCAACCTTTACTATTATCCTCCTCTCCCCCTAATTTTTTAACACACTAATGTCCCACTACTTTTGCCTCAGGCTCATTTCTCAAAGAAGACCCATTATTAGCCTCCCATTGGATCTACAAATCAAAGCAGATTTAAAATACGTGGTTTGAAAATATGGTAAAGACTATATATTTTTCTATAATTGCCAAAGGCTCATGAGTTATCCAACAATAAATTCCTTTTAGAAGGAAGCATTCTCAGGTCACCTTTCTGGGCGCTTCATGCTAGAGTTAGCAGCATTTGTGCTTCCAGTTTGAAGTAGGAAGAGATGATAGGCATTAACTTTGAAGGACAAATCATCGCCAAGTCAAAACAACACACGGTATAAATGCAAGCTGTTTAAGATACAAGTCCTTTGAATAAACCTGTGCTTGATGGAGAAGAAAGTTGAGAAAGGAAAATTGGAATGACACTGTAGAAGAATGCAAATGCTTTTAGAACAAAATTCATTTTGCAAGCAATGGTTAGCTATTGAAAGATTTGAACTTGAAAATGCCAAGATGGCTATCTTTCTACTGATCACCTGCTGCTTTCCAGAAAGAGTGAAGGGGGCTTTCAAATCTATATATACCATCTTGAGATTTCTTTTAAAGGAGGCATCTGAGACAAAGAGGGCAAAATATGAACATTGCACAAATCTAGCTGCGGGTAAGCGAAGTCTGTCATTTTTGTATTTTATATGGCTACTGGTATTGTACAATTAAACTGAAATAAACTCAAAGTAAATGAGGTTTATACATTTCTTTCAGTAAATGTTTGAGTGCTTAGGTTTGCCAAGATAACGTAAGAGTCCAGGGATATTTTTACTTTGTTTCACTAATTAATGTACATCAGAGAGCTGGGAAAAGACAAGTGAGAATGACAAGATTAGACCTTTCTTACTCTATATTTATCTGTGTCAAAAGCGGGGAGGGCAGAGGTAGCGTTCATCCGAGGAACAGGTGATAAGGGTTGCATTTTCTGTAGAGAATTTAAAAGCTATAAAAAATACTGACTAAAAATCCAGCTGCCTATTTATTATCTCTGTGCTCCAGCAATTCTAAACAACTTCAGTGATAGAATACTCCTCGCCCCTGGGGCAGACTGCTCTCACTGCTCTCCCCCTTAGTAAGTCACTACTCATCTTTTCCTTTTTTTATATAGTCGGATGCCACATGTGAGTCACTGAAATCAGGAAGTAGGGGTCCACCCCCCAGCAGTCATCATTCTGTGTATGCCAGGCACTGTTCTAGGCAGTTGACATCTGCTAATCCTTTATTCTTCACCTCATTCCTATATTTTTACTCTCCAAGAAGGTAGGGCACTGCCTGAGTTCACATCCATCTGGGAGAGTCAGTTTTGAACCCAGACCCTGCAGCTCATGCCCTGTAAACCACAATGCTGTACGCCTTTCAAAATACAGGATTGGGACTAAAAAAGTTCAGACACATTCAAATGCAATAGTATAACATCACTGGCAGCGAACAATTTTTTTTTA
>PVKH010014933.1:12500-16291 GCA_004027955.1 Chaetophractus vellerosus | reverse complement strand
TGCCCGTGGCGGCTTTTGCCTGTCCGTGGCAGCTTTTTGCCCTGCCCACGGCGGCTCCGGCCCGCCCATGGCGGCTTGCCATTCTCAAGGCGGTCTGCCCGCTAGGAGAGGTCCCCGGGAACCGAACCGGGCCCAGGGCCTCCCATGTGGTTTCCCAGCGAGCTCTTTATCCACTGAGCTATCTAGCCGGGCCCCCAGTTATAATTCTTATAGTTAATTTTTTATTGAACATCTACCATATATGTTGCACTCTTCTAATCTATTAAAATTCATTTAATTCTCACAGTAATCCTGTTAAATAGTCTATTTTTATACCCACATTATCTAAGATGCCAGATAAGTAGTCTTTCCAAACAATTGCTACATATGTAATTTCTTAACAAAGGAGAGTAATGCTTCATGACTAAAACAAACTATTTTTTTAAAAAAATAATAATCAGACGAGCCATGTGTAGGGAAATTATAAATGAGTCTAATTCTGTCACATTGGGGAGCATAAATTCCAAAGCAAGGCCCACTGACAGGGTGCGGAGTTCCTGAGATTATCTGCCCTGCTTATAGTGCCTAGATGTCTCTAGAGCCCTCAGGAGCCCTGCTGTTTGAGGCACTATTTACTATGGGAGTCAATGAGATCCTGCTGAGATGTGCATAAATGTAATTCTGGAATGACCTCCTGACTCACTCTGAAATCTCTTAGCCATAAAAACTCATTTGTACTTAATATTTCCTCCTTTTAGTCAAGGTCTTTTTCCAGATGTATCTCTAGTCAACACTTGGTAATAATCCCTCAGTGCCAGGGAAGCTCATCCCCAGGGGTCAGGTCCCACACCCAGGTATGGGGGGAACGTACTGTGTTTGTATGCTGAGTTTGGCTTAGAGAGAGGCCATGTTTGAGCAACAAGGAGGCTTTCAGGAAGCAAGTCTTAGGCAATATATAATACTAGGCTAAGTTTCAATTTCACAAGTAAAGGTTCATAAGTACAGCAATCAATATCAAGGGGCTGGCATAATAGTCTGTCCTTCTTCATTAGGAATTGCCTATGTACTTGGGAAATTCTTGCCACTCTATGAGAGAATGTAGCAGGACTTCCTAGGATGGGAATTCAATATTTTTTGGGTTACTGTGTGGGTCTCCACCCACTGAGACAATGACCCATGACCACTTGATCCTATTCATATGTCATAGGGGCATGCCCCAGGTGTACCCCAACCCCACACATCCCCCCACCACCAACACCCTGCACCAATGATCCTCCCCTGCCACAGTTGTGACCCTTCCATAATCCAAAACCTCTCCAAAGATGAAGTCAAGAAAATAACCAAATAAATTTAACGATATTGTAATTATGGATACAGGCCAGTATACATTTTGACAAAACCTAAAAAATTATGTAGGACAAAGTGTAAAGTATAATGTAAACTATAGTCCATGGTTAGTAACAATGCTTCAATATGTGTTCATCAATTGTAACAAATGTACCATACTAATGAAAGATGTTGTTAATGTGGGAAAGTGTGGGAGGGAGAGGGGATGGGGTATATGGGACTTCCCTATATTTTGGATGCAATATTTATATAATCTAAAGCTTCTTTAGAAATAAAAATATTTTTTAAAAAAAGTAATGATCATCTAAGTCACTGCTTCCCCGTATTGTTAATAGGCTTTGGGGAGCACTTTCCAAAATAATACAAATATTTAAAAAGCTACAAGGTATATTTTAATGCCATATTCTGCATGGCATAAAAACATAAGATATAGGAAATTTGCATGAAAACTAAACTTAGAGACAGATGAATCACATACAAACAACTTGTTATAACAGTGTTCCATGTGCCAAATACTGAAAAAGAACCACAATAAGGTATCTTTGGTCTACAAACAGTAAATATCATATGAGAAAGATAGATCTTCCATCAAATGTTGATATATTGAAGATTAATTACATAACATTGCAATGTAAGTAAGGGTTGGGTATGTTTTCATAAAACCAGTTTTCTTCCAATTTTTAGTCTAAATAATAGGATCATTTTTAGAAGCTATCCTACTAATCTATCAATTGCTGCTACAAGGATATGGGAAATAAAATGATAAACTAAAGCCATTCAAAATAATGAATCTGTATTTTCCAATTATTGGCTACTTTTTAGGTGTATGTTTATTATATGCCAGAGTACAGAAATGACCTCTCCACTTTTACTTTTCATTTGATTAAATTCTACTCATTCTTCAAATCCTTAAGAAAGCCTTCCTTGATCACCCCCAGCACCATTACCTTCTCTTTCTTAAGATTTCAAAGAAATATACATATATCCTTTGAAGCACTTTAACAATTACAATTTGTACATTTATTATATGCTTATTTGATTGGTGTCTATATCCACTGCTAGACAACAAGCTTCACAAGGGCAAGGACCATATCAGTTTATGCTCAATATTTTATCTGCTTCCCAGCAAAGTGCCTAATACAAAGTAGATACTTGATAAATATTTGTTGAATAAATTATTGTGTGCTAAGTATTTTATAAGCATTATTTTGTTAACTCTTAAAATAATCCTTAGTTAATTTTACCTCTAGTTCCTAAGAAAATGAATCTTAGAGAGGTTATGTGATTAGCCCAAGACCACATAGCTAGTAATTATATTGAACTCAAGTAGTTTGATTCTCTTAATCACTGTTTTAAACCCAACATAGATTTTAATTCTTCCCAATGCTTCATAGCCCATACCCAATCCAAATATTATTAACTGCATCTTAAATTTGCCTCCTTTTCTCTTTCTGCACTGCCTCTACCTAAGCCACACTATGATAAAGTTGTTTTTCTAAAATAAGAATCTGTAATAAGGGATAGTTCAATGACTGTCCAGATCAACAGAATAAAAGTCAAAACTTCAAGGCATAACTAACAAGGTTCTCTAGAATCTAGATCTTGCCTACCTATCACTCCAACCTCATCTCCAATTAGTGTATGAAGAGAGAGATTTCCAAATTGCATATTCACAGTTCATGTTAAGGCAGTTTTTGTTACAAGAGTGTTCATTTGTTATGACAGTGTTCATTTGTTACAGAACAGAGTTTTTCACATGAGGTAGGACATTTTTGGACACTGTAGTGGGAAAGGTAAAGGTTGAATTGTCCATGAGCTATGTGAAATTTCAAAAGTCAGTGGAAATTTTTTTTTGTCAAAATGTATTTATTAATTGAAAAGAATGACCTATGTATTTTGCAACTAATAACATTAAAATTATTTTCCAAGAATTGAGCACATACATCAGAAAACCATCCCAGGAGCTTTTCATAAAATCTGTGGGATAGCATTACCTAGTAAACATGGCCTTTTACAGAGAAGCTAAGTTTTATACCTCATAATTTTTTCCCCTAACAAAACAGGCCTGCTCTACTATAAGAAAAGGATAATTACAAAACAAAACTACATCTGGTCATACCGTTGTCATAATTTGCCTTTACCACACCTAGCCCCAGATCTCTCTACACAAACAATACAGATTTAAATATATAAATAGTGATAAAAAGCACTCAGAATGATTTAGAAATGCCCACCTCATGTAGATGCAACATGCAAATAAAATTTTATTTTATGAAGAATTATGTTTTATTATTAATCATATTAACACATACTTTAATAAATGTGAATACCTGTTTTTGAGAAATTAGAAAACCACATTATAATCCTTTTTCTAATGATAATTATCACCATATTTATCATGAAGCATTTCAAAGAGGACCTTGCTTCTGTATAGTTCATTTTTCTAATATAGTACAAAAAAGTAA
>PVKH010014933.1:5000-7500 GCA_004027955.1 Chaetophractus vellerosus | reverse complement strand
TAAATACTGGATTTAGCACGACAATTTGTCTCTTAACATATATGGAGTCTTTTTTAAAGAATTTTACACCTTCTTAATCAGATTATCAGGGTTAAAGATATTAAAAATGAACTAAAATTATAAAAATCACAGGTAATTGTGCTGTTTATTAAGTGCCAAACATTCTATTTTAAAAAAGAAATTAAATGCCAGGATTTTCAATTTCATTGTGAAAATAATCAAAGTATGTGGATTTTAGAATTTAAACAGATATTAAAGACTCTATTTTGAATGAACAGGGATAAATAAACTGACAGTAAGGAAACACTGACCAGATGTCTTTAAAACACCATCACCTGAAACACCTTCCAAGCTGTACAATCGTATAAAACATTCAGAAAGACTATGTGACTTAATGAATGCTCAAAATGCAAGCTCAAATCTACCCTGTAAAGCAATCAAGTTTTTAGCAACTATTTTGACCTTTGTGACACAAACAATTAATTCTGCAAACCTAATATCAAAATAAAATTCTACATCTAATGCAGAATAACTTCTCAATGTCATTAATCTAAAACAACATTTGAAATATGCTACCTCCATATATTATACATTCTAGTATTTAACACTAATTTTAGAAGATTAGAAAAAAGGAGAGGGAATTCATAAGAAGGCTTTTTGTTACTAATTTTTTCAGTGAATACAGAGCATGCTAACAAAGACATGGCTACCATGCACATTTTCATTATATTATATGTTCCAAAATGTAAAGATAATCCAGCTTTCAGAACTATTTAAATATTAATGAATTAAATGCTAGGGAAGAATACTAGTTATAGTTTCTCGACCTCTTTTTACTCCGCAAATCCATTTATAATAAAATGTTTGTTACAATGTATGCCAAAATACCAGTCCTTCCTCTGGATTTAAGTCAAACTGCTCACATCTTTAAAAATACAAAAACCCTAAAAATTAAGATAAGCATGCTGTTCTCAAAACAGACAAATTCTGCCAGAAATTTTACTTTGCTTATACCACTCACTGTCTCCTAAATTATCTCTCTAAATAAAAAATTTTGACCAACAATGATTGGCCTTATATGATTGCTTATAAATAATTTACTTCTTTATGAAAAACTTTAAATTTAAATAGCACCATGTAAAGAAGTATTTGTAAAACTATCTACATTTTTCAGTTCTTATGAGTGTGCTTTAATATTTCTCCATGGTTTCTAGTCCTGAAATATATTGAATATTGTTAGAACTAAAAGCAGTAACTTCATTAATTTTGTAGAAAATGCATACCAATTCTCAATTATGTTAAAGGCCCATTATGAAATATACTCATAGCAGAAGGACAAAAAATTCGGTAACTCTAAGTATTTAGCTGTATTAATACAGTTAGATATAACCGAGGGAAGAGACATTTACAAAGGTTTTTTACATGTTTATGTACTAAATGGTTACATATCTTCCTGGATCCAAGTTATATTCTAGTGTCTTATGGAGACGCCTACTATACCCATCGTGTTGTATCGCTTTTAGAGGGCACACCACAAACATGCAATACATGAGTAAGCTTACGAAGTCATCTAAAGGACCTAACTCTGTATTTACTATTGTTTAAAGTTTACATAAACAAACTGTGCAGAACAAAGTAAACTTCAAATTCAGGTTATAAACACACCTTAAAGACCTCATCATAAAATACCTGCAGGGTACTATAAGCTATAGCCATGATTTTACTCTGTTTTCTATTTATTTAAAATCTAACCAGTGCTTTGAAGATAAAGAAACTTACTTCTTAGCATTGCGTTCAGAACTTGGTGTCTATTAATACTCAACTGAGATGTTCATTTAAAATTTTTGTTTTCATTTGCCCTTGTAAATGCAGTCTACTGGATTATCAGACAAAATAGAATCTGACTATAAATAATTAGGACTCTTAGTTAGAGGAGTTAGTAGAAATATTATAGCACTTCACTGATATGTCTTTTCTTGCAAATGTATTAAAGGAATAAAAGGGCTGCTGAAAAGTTCATTTATTTAAAGTATTCTGTAAAATATGCTAATCCCAGGAATTTGGTAGGTATTTAATTCCAACGATGGTAAAAACAAAATATTTCAATTCAAAATAAAAATTGTCTTTCTAATAATTACTATCTTTAAAAAGTGACAATTTCAAAATACCTGGGGACCTATTCAGAGTGTTTTGTCTAATTCTCTTAAAAGATTATTCTTGAAAACAATGCCTGGAGGTTAAGATTATTCTTGAAAACAATGCCTGGAGGTTAAGACATCATTCAGTCCATATACTCTAAGAAGTAACTTTTAAACCGCTGTTATTTTCTAAAATAATAATTCTATTAAATTTTACTCTACTGTGAGCATATCCTTTAACTTTTGAGATATATTCTTTATATTAAAAAAAAAACTACCTTAAAAATGTGAATGATGTATCATTCAATTTGCAATGTTTTCCAATAATAATCCATTCTATTTTCATTTATTTTTTTTCTTTG
>PVKH010014932.1:0-16289 GCA_004027955.1 Chaetophractus vellerosus | reverse complement strand
TTTAAAAAAAAAAAAAGACTATGTGGTTCTAATTGTATTACTTACAATAGATAGTACTGATTTCCAAGAGAACATTCAACTGAGGCTGCTGAAACTCTGAATTTGTTTCTGCTATTGAATTTTGAGATATATTATTGAGTCAGTTTTTCTCACCCTTTTAAACAATCCTATTGGCTAACCTCTTTTATATGAAGAGTTTATTCATGCTATATTGTAAGGGCCCTGTGCATTTTATGGGTTCATAACTTACAGATTTACAAAAGTTATCTAGAAGATGGGTTCTTTCATCATCATAGAGTCTAGATCTGTACTTTCCAATATGGTAGCCGCTGGCCAAATTGGCTATTTTAAACTTAAATTTAATTTAGTTAAAAAGAAATGAATTTAAAAATTCATTTTCTCAGTCACAGTAATCACATTCCAAGTGTTCTATAGCTACATTTGGCTAGTGGCTACTGTATTGGACAGCATGTATATGGAACATTTCCATCATTGCTGACAATCTCATTGGATGGTGCTGTTCTAGGGCAACCAACCAAGATATCCTAAATAAAACAGGCTTCATTTATATCTGAAGGATAAGCCACATAATGGTGCATTCATCAGTAAGTTGTGAGGAGACGTGTGTATCATGGATGACATGGAAATCTTCCATAGTCAGTTACTTGATTTGGGTTTCAGGATTGTGAAATTCTATGTCACTCTTTTTTGTCCTCTGTTTTACCCTTATTTCCCCAATTAACTCTTTGTTTCTCAAGAATTTCTTTAAGAATGGCGACATACTGTCTGGGAGGGATAAGGAGAGAAAAGAAAAAGGATTAGAGGGTACACTGATGTATAAGCAATAAAACTCTGGCATTCTGGGTTTAGAAGTTCTCACATTGTAAGAAGTTCTAAAGTTTCACTTTGGAAGAAAGAAGGAGTCTTTAAAGGGTTGATTTCTGCTTTTTCTGGCAAACCTTAACTTCCTGGTTCAAAGAAAAGATGTGTATAAATGAGGCTCACAAGGCTTCTATGACATCAAATCGCTCTTACAGAACACATTTTGAGAGTTAAGTGTAAATGAACCAGAAACATATGGATTAAATTTCCCCCATGATAGCAAAAGGTTAGAAAAATTCAGGGGAAAAAGTGCCTGGGAAAATGCATTTGGGGGGTTTGGGGGTTTGCTGAGCCCTACGTGTTTAAAACTCAAAATACAAAGTGGAATCATCTTCCCTGCAGAACTTCCAGGGAAAATTGTAAATGACATTTGGGCTTCCCTTTTAGTTGATAGGACTCTAATCTAGGTTGAAAGAGAACTCCTCATCATACCTGCATAATGGTGAGAAAAGGCGAGTATGTGTGTGGGAGTGGGCTGGGCAGAGGCTAATGGTCCCTTTCTTGAGTCAGCTAATCAGGTGCAGTGGCTCTGACCCATCGAGGCCACTTTATACCAGGCACTGTGTTAGACACTTGAAATAGTGGTGCTGAATTTAGAGATGACTATTGCTGTTTCAGGGAGAGTAACTCACCAGTATCTTGGGATGTTATCCTCCAAAATCATTCTTGGAGACAAACCAGAAAATCAGATAAACCTAAATCACTCACATTCCAGCTAGACTTCTTCTGAACCATTGCTGTTACACTTTGGCTAAGGGTTTTGAAATAAGCTCAGGTTGAGGCAGAGCTGCTCGCTCTCTCTAAATCAGTTTGATGCGTCTCTAACGAACTCTTGCCCGGAGTTATTTGGCATACAGCAATAAGCTGCATTAGAGGAAATTGCTACTGTTAATGCTTATGGACCCTTGTAAATCATCACCCTCACTTTAGTCTTGGATTAAAATCTTGGTCTTAGACCAAGTCATGTTGTTGCCCCAAAGAATCAACCCATTTCTTCAAAGGGTCAATAGATCCCTTTCTTTGTCAATGGAAACTATAGACCTTCCCTCCATGGCTCACTTTGACCAGGAAAAGATTATCTCTATTTTCCTTTCCTTTCAATTCAAGATCTGTGGTTTGATGAGTTCTCACTTGATAAAAGTCTGTTTAAAATGAAGGCTGAAGAAATGAAAGTGGGAAATGTTAGGGTCCCCTTCTAGAACTGAATGCACTGCCAAATCCACTATATTAGTCAGCCAAAGGGGTGCCTTTGCAATATACCAAGAATTGGTTGGTTTTTATAAAGGGTATTTATTTGGGGTAGAAGCTTACAGTTACCAGGCCATAAAGCATAAGTTTCTTCCCGCACCAAAGTCCATTACCACATGTTGAAGCAAGACAGCTGCCGATGTTTGCCAGGGTTCATGTTTCTTGAGTTCCTCTCTTCCTAGGGTTGCATTTCTCTCTGTGCTGAGCTCCTCTGTTTGCTCCACAAGGTCAGCTGTAAACTATCAGGAGAACGGCTCACATCTCTTCTCCTGGGCCATTCTCTCCAACATCAGAACTGCTTCTCAAAAACTGCTTCTCAAATCTGCTCCCTCTGTCTTTGGCCTTGCCTTTTATACTTGAGACCACACTCACCGAGGGGCGGGGCTCAACGCCCTACTGACGTGGCCCATTCAACGCCCTAATCATAACCCAATCATGCCCAAATGAACAGATCAGTTTACAAGCATGATTCAATATTGATTTTTGGAATTCATAGTTATACCAAATGACTACATCCACACAGCTAGCAAGTGGTAGAGTTGATATTTAACCTGAGGTTCTCCCTATCTCCCAAGTCAATGTTCTTTCTGCACCAACATTTGTAGAGTTGAGGGCAATTAAGCATAATAAATGTAGTTAATCACTTCTCCAAAGGGTCTCTGCCAAAGGTATCACAGAGGAAGGGGACAGGAGGGAGGCAATCTGCAGAGCAATAAGTGAAGAAACCCAAAACTGCCAAGTCACCCCTGAAAGTTGTAGACCCCTACACTACAGAATTTCTAACAGAGGTTAGGCTTAGATGTAAATGATATGATGGTCTCCAAATATATTATATATTGCTTAAGAAATTCATGATAATGGGACTTTCTATGTTTTATGTGTTTTGAGAAAGATTATTACTTCTGTCTTATCATAAAGTATCAATTGCTGTATTCATATGCTGCTATTTACGTGCCTTCTTTAAGGAGGATAAGGGACTTCCAAAGACCATCCATTGTTTTTGAACAAAGTTTAAGCCCCTTAGAGTGGTGCAGTGCCTATGAATTGCCATCATGATAGAAAGAAAGTAGATCCTATTGGTGAAGAACAAGCTCTGGGAATGGCAAAGTAATGTAAACTTTCTGCAGCTCAGTTTTCTCTTCTGTATAATGGAAATAATAATAGTGTTAACCAAGAGCTTATCTGAGAATTAAATGATTTAATATATTTAAGGGCTTAGGACAGTATCTGACATAATAAGTAATACATATGGGCTATTTCATTTTCTCTCCTGTAGTAACTACAAGCTCCCTCACCTAGTAGTCCGGTTCAAGTCAAAACAAACTGATTATAGTTCTTTTGATGCTTTTCTTTGATGCTAGTCTATAATTGACATTTCATTTTGACACATGTGAATTATTTTTAAACTTAGGAAAAGAATAGGCTTTTTTTCCCCCAGAAAAGTTTTCTTTAACTCTTCACATTCATGATAGAAATTTATTTTGCATTTTTTTTTAACTTTGTGTCTTTTCTATACTTTTAACTTTCTTCACAGACTAATAAATTCTTCTTTGCTCCCCTTCTGTTATCTCTGTGACTACAACCATCACTGCTGCTACTGGCTACTATTTCATGGGAGCTTATTATATGTCAGGCACTGTGCCAAGAGTTTCATATGCATTATGTACTTTATATCTTATAAAAATCTTGAGGTAAGTATCTGAATCTTGTGCAATTCACAGAGTGGAAGAAGTCACAACCAGACTCAGGCTACCTGATTCTAAATGACATGCACAACCACTTTTTCAAGGTGCCATCAAGATTTTTTGGTTTTCCTCCAGTTTCTCTTTCCTTTTTTCCCCTTCCCAGCATCCTCCATCTTCTGTTTGGACATTCATGAGTTCTGAGGAAGTTGATTCCATCCTAGCTCCAGGGAAGGAGTATGTGATCTAATTTAAGGGAAAAAACCTATGACTAACTGCAGACCACAGAGATTGTTTCGGGGGTGGGAATGTGACCTAAGCTGGTCAAATCAAAGTGAATCCCAGTATCTTTTCTTGAAATGCAGGGAGCAAAGTACTCTGTCTATGGATAGCATATGTATATATTAAGCCTTTTTTACCTCCGCTCGGAAAGCCAGTAAAAGAATGGAGTCAACCCACGGAGTAAGGCAGAACCAAAAGAGTTATAGAGAAAAGACGGTGGAGATTCCATAATCATCATGAAGCTCTGGCTCAAATTATGCCTGAAGCTGCCATATTTCTAGACTTGTTAGGGTTACAACCTAATAAATTCCCTCTACCTTTAACTACTTTGTGTAACCTGTGAGTTTACTGTTATTTTGCTAAGTTTTGTGAATGAAAGGATCCTAAAGGATAGACAAAACAAAGGTCAGTGCCAATTCTCCTTGCCCATACTTGTTACTTCCTTTACTTCCATATCATGTTATTGTATCTATACTTATTCTTGTTTTTCACTTCCTTTTTTTCTCTTCTCATCTCTTTCCCACTTTCCCTGCCTTTTTCTTTCCCCAGGTTCATACGGCTCCTATCAACACTACTGATAGGTACAGTGAGAAACATAATAATGAGCTACTGAAATATGTATTTCATAGAAAAAGATGTCAATATGTTAAGGCTGGAAGGAGCTTTGGTAAATAATGTGTTCTAGTCCCTTCCTTCAGGCAGGTAAGCTGTTATTACCCTCATGAGGCAATTGTAGTCTGGAAATATTAAATGATGTGCTCAAGCTAGTTAATATCAGACTGTCGAATAAACCCTGTATCCAAGGGTCAGCAAATCACAGCCCCCAGAAATTGTAAGGATTTCGGAGATCATCTGGATCCAACGAACGCATTTTATAATTGAGAAAACTGAGAGTCTTTGAAATTTAATGACATGCCCAAGATCATGCTGCTAATCTGTGGCAGACCTAGAACAAACACATAAACTTTCTAAATCCCTTTCCAATGCTATTTTCACTACATTAAACTGCTTCTGCCTTTTTCATTCATTAAAAAAGTGTTGGATAATTATTGAAGCTAACCTGAGGAGGGTCAATGCACTATCCAAGTGGTTTGTAAATTTCCCTTTAGTTCCTTGATCTCTCTGGGAACCATTATCTTTTTATAACATAGGATCCTGGGACTCAGGAGCAATTATAATTATAAATATTTTCTTCTATGTTGAAATCAGTTGCTATATACAGAAAACATATTCCTAACCAATTTTAATGCAATATTATCTTTATGTTTTAAAATCAAATGTCTAGTATCCCTGGTTGGAAAGGGAGATTGACATTAAAAAGTTTGTTTCCCCACAGTCTAGATTTTATTACAAAAAGCCTTCTCCACCAATGACTACTTGGGAATTTTCCTGTCATCACAGTTTAAGAAACCTTGTCTCACAGTTTACTGTCCAGAAATAATTTCATCCAATGTTACTCATATTCCAGTAGTTATTTTTTTCCAGCTCAGAGGACTAGGGCTAGTGCCACCAGCTTGTTGAAAATCTCTTCTAAGTGTTTACATTTCTTTCAGGTTCAAACCAACTGTGCTTCTCTCCACTCTCCTTTCATCGGAGACTAACACAGCCACGGGTCAAAGACTTCCTCTCTAATCTTTATAGTTCACAACTCTCGGTTCTCTAGGGAGGAGATTCCTCTCCTCACTAGCCTCCCTCATGTTCTTCACATTTGACAATGTTACCTACAGAAATAAATTTTAATAAGCACAGTTCTATCAACTAGGATTTTTAGGTTATGCTTCCATACAAAAATCTCCAAACTCTCAGTTGGATAAAACAAACATTCATTCTGCAGGTGCAATATGAGTTTGCTATGGATGCTACTTTTTCTACTTATTCCACCATCCAGTCTGAATGGGAACATTGATGGTGCTGTGACAGAGGGAAAAGAGTTCTAGAGGATATAGTAGCAAAAACACAAATACTCTAGTCCAAAAGTGGCATGTACATCACTTACATTCATATTCACTGGTCAAAGCAAGACATATAGTCACACTTATTTCAAGTGGAACAAGAAATATAATTCTATCTTGTGCCAGGAGTGAGAGCAGTCATGATACTGTGCATAGCTCTAAAGGATTCCACTACTACATTTAAATTAAAGTTTTTCTTGGAGAAAGTAGATAGACTGAGGAGGAAAGGGGAGGAAGACAAGGAAGAAGAGGAGGAGAGCTAGGAAATTTTGAGAATTTATTCATAGTGCTAAAGTATTGGTGTCTTCTCCACTGCCTAGACCCTTCAATGGAAGCCACATGACATAGAAGGAGCAGGACCAGATACCTATTCTTGCTACTAGAAAATAGACTTGTCATGTTCACCGGGAGGGTTTGGGAACCCACAGAGTAAATCCTAAACATCTTTGTGTGACCAATGAAGATCCTCATGACCTGGGTCCTGCTTATCTCTTTTTCTATTATTTGATATTCTCTATCCAAATGAAAATGCATGACATCTTTATTCTTTATTATGCTATTGTATATTTTCAATAACCATTTATTTAATAAACCTGGTTACTTTTTTATTCATCAGTTGAATTATTACAGTAAGATCAGCCCACACTCTTGCAACTGAAGTTGTCCTTTCTAATGTAATGCATTATTTGTTTCATAAGGTTGTATTCAGTAAAGCATTTTGGAACTCCGTAGTTTTTTGTAATACATTGAACATAATACTGTTAGGAATATTATAATTTTGAAACAGAAAAAGACCCAAAGTTCATAGACAGAATTTAATCCCTTTCCATCGCCAATGAAGGTGACAGATCCAGATACCAGTATCAAGATGGATGCTTTAATTCATGCCTCTTGCTATATTCTGTTGCTGCCTGAGACATTTCCTTTGAGCTCTTCATTCACTTTATAAAAATGTCCTTTTTCTGGCACTTTCTTGACCCTAATGTAGATCTTTTAATCTTTGGAGTCTGTTAAAATTAATAACACCTGTGAAATTTATAACCACAGGGACAAATGCTTTTATATTAGTGAGTTTTTTCCTTTAGGTGGTGCTTGGTTTTGTTGACTATCAATTACTGTTGTTATCTAACTTCTAAGGTAGAATCACTGCTTTTATTTTACCTGAGCTTTAAAACTAAAAATCTCTCCTTGAAGTCATTTCTTAGTTTTAAAAACCAGAAGCCATTTGACATAGAATCATGGATTAGAAGCAGCCTTGTCAAATATCTTTTTCAAACTCTCATTTATGCAGAAACATCTTTAATATGAGAGAGAAGCAGATATCCAGTCTCTTTAGAACTCTTCCAGTGATAGAGCACTTACTACCTCATGGATCTAAGTACATTCTTTTGTGGAGGTTCAAGAGTTTTGGAGATAGATCATAATGTTGAAATGGTTTGAAATGTCACAATACTTATATTGAACCAAAGTGTATCTTCATGTACCTCCCATGCATTAATTTTATATCTGCTCTTTTTGAACACGAAGAACAAGGATAAGCCCCCTTTTTATATTTGTTCTTCACACATTTGAAGTTAGCTTCCATTTATTTTCTTAAGCTCATCATGTCAATTGTCTTCCTTATATGAGATGTATCACAGTTTTTATTGCTCTCCTTTGGAAACAGGCATTTGTCACTGTCACTCTTTAGTGCATAGTGCTATGTGTGAATCTTCTATTACTGGAATTGCACAATATGTTGTATGATGAGTTAGTCTCTATCACGCATGGAGTAAATATGCCTTAGACAAACTAGGAGTAAATGTGCCCTTGATAAATTTTTGTGCCCAAATGGGAAATAAACTCACTCATTTGTCTCAAAAGTGGGTGTGAGTATGTGTGCACATTGTATGCAAGTATACATATGGAAATACAGATAATAGGAATATCAGTTATGTAGCCACGCCTCATAAAAACTGGACCTCCTTTAAGAGAGAGTAATGACTGCAATAGTCAGATGATACCTCTGCTAATTCAACAGGCCCTTCAGTAGTTTTCTTTTTAAAAGCAGGCATTAATTCATTTCTACTTTGGGACTCTGCCATGCCATTAATATAATTCATCCTCTTCTCCAATCTTTGCTTTTCATTATGGGTCTCTTTTCCTTTAACTGCCAGAATCAGCTAAAGAAATGTTTCCTCATATTTACAGTTCAAATTCCTGAAAGAAGTTTTTTGCCCATATAATCATCATTTTCTGTTGGGTAGTATTTTGTAAGAGTGTATATCATAGATTACTGTGAATACTATCAATTGTCTTCTTTGGGTCTGATGGCATCCCCTGGGCAAATTAGGTGTGGTAAGGAGAGTACGGGCACATATGATTGAGGCTTCCTTTCAATAAAAAAATGACCATAATTTTCACCATATGAAGAGCTCTGGCCACTGTTGTACCAATATTTTTATGGATTCCTCTTTGTTATTAAAGGAAAGTGGACCAGATTATTCAAGTGGATCAAGTCATTGACTGTAAGCAGGATAAGACAACTTTTCAGAGGAGAGTTCCCTTAGGTCTTGTAATTTGGGAGCTTTCCTGTCTTAAGATGGGCTCTTGATTAGAAAGTACCAGGTAAGGGAAGAACAGGTGACTCTATTGGAAAACCTCATGAAATCAGGGACAATAAGATACACTTATTTATAAACTAAGCCCAATACTGAGCCCATTGTAGGTTTCAATAAATACTTGTGAATTAGTGAAAAACACTTGAACAACAGAGAGTGACACTGATCATTGAAGAGAGAAAACTGTTTCCTCTAGGAATTATTGGCATTGGCCAAATAGAAAGAAGGAGGCAAAACTTAAAGACAACTTGTTACTTAGCCAATATAGCATCATTTAGTTAAGTAATTATTTAATATTTTTATGGAGGGAAAAGTCTTATAATTCAGTGACCTCTACACATATTTTGTGGATATTATTTCATTTGAAAAGACTAAGCTTACTGTTTATTGTCCTGAAAAGTACAACTTGACAAAATTGATGAAGTTAAAATAAGTCTGCTATTAAGCGCATATATGAAAAACCCACAGCTAGCAATGTACTCAACGTGAATGACTGAAACCTTTCTTGCTGAGATAAGGAACAAGGCAAGGATGCCCACTGTCACCGCTGTTATTCTTTAGAATGACCGTTATCAAATAAACAGAAAACTACAAGTGTTGGAAAGGATGTGGAGAAATAGGAACACTCCTTTACCATTGATGGGAATGTAGAATGGTGCAGCCTCTGTGGAAGATGGTTTGGTAATACCTAAAATAGCTGAATATAGAACTGCCGTATGATCCAGCAATCCTGTTACTAGGAATATATTCAGAAGAACTGAAAGCAAGAATATGAACTGACAGTTGCATACCGATGTTCATAGCAGCATTATTCACAATTGCTAAAATACGAAACCAACTCAAGTGTCCATTAACTGATGAATAGCTAAACAAAATGTGGTATATACATACAGTGGAATACCATTCAGCTGGAAGAAGGAATGAAGTTGGGGTGCATATGAGAACATGGATGAAACTTGAGGATATTATATTGAATGAAATAGCCAGACACAAAAGGACAAATATAGTATGGTGTGACTAAAATGAATTAAAACTATGAGTAAACTTATGGAGTAGAGATAAATTCTAGAGTATAGGTTACTAGGAAATAGAATGTGGCTTGATAATGGGAGCTGATTCTTAATGTATACAGAACTTTTAACAAGGTTTATGGTAAAAGTGTGGAAATGAATATAGTTGATGTTAACACATAGTGAGTGTAGCTAACACTGCTGATTTATAAATGTGATTTTTGCTGAAAGGGGCAGTCTGTGGATGTAAATATCAATTGAGGAAACTAGAGAATAATCTAGGTAAGTATAACAGTGATTTCAGTTGTGGATGAAGACTGTGGTTAATAGTATAAATATAAGGATGTTCTTCTGTTAGAAAGTGTTAAGAATATGGTGACACATGGGAAAATTACAATTACTGTTACTCATTGGCCATATTTAACAATAATATTGTAATATTTTTGCAGCAATGGCAAAGAAGATATTATATCAATTCTAAAAGATAACTCTAGTGGTATGTAAGGGGATATAAGATTTTTCCTTTGGAGTAATGAAAACATTCTAAAATTTACTGAGGTTGTGGCAGTTTGATATTATTGATGAATTCCAAAAAGAAATACTGATTATATTTGTAAACTGGTCTGTTGCTCTGGATGTGATTAAATTATGATTAGGACTTTGATTGCACCACATCAGTAGGACATTGAGTCCCCAACCCCTTGGTGGGCGGAGACTCACAGAGAAAACCACAGTGCAGAGCAGAGAGTGGAGTTTTGAGTTTTAATGTTGGAGTTTTAATGCTGGAGACCTGGGAAGTAAATACACAGAAAAGCACACACGTGAGGAAAGAGAGAAGGCTCCATGAGACACAGCAGAGGCCCCAAGGAAGAGAGATGAGCCATTTGCCTGATAGTTTACAGCTGGTCTTGTGGAGAGAGCAGAGCAGCTGAGCCTGAGAGAAACGAGCCAGGGAGTGAGACGAGACTTATCCCAGCCTACAAATGATATTGGAAGAAGCTGGGACCATGAAGCCTTAAGAGGAGAGGAAGCCTGAACCCTTGCAGACATTGGCAGCCATCTTTCTCCAACACACAGCAATAGACTTTGGTGAGGGAAGTAACTTAAGCTTTATGGCCTGATAACTGTAAGCTTCTACCCCAAATAAATACTCTTTATAAAAGCCAACAGATTTCTGGTATTTTGCATCAGCATCCCTTTGGCTGACTAATACAGAGGTGATGACAGCCTCTGTGATGAAAATGAGAGCCACTTAGTGTATACTTTGAATGGATTGTACAAAACATGGGGCTGTATAACACAGGGAATCTGGTGGTGGAAGATGGACTGGGATTAACAGGGCAAATATGAGAATGTTCTCTCATGAACTATAACTAATATATAATGCTAATACACAGTGCTAACTGGGTGGGTTGAGAGAACAATACACCAAATGTAAGATTTATAGTTAGTAGTAATATTTTGATTATGCTCCTTCATAGTGTGCAACAAATGTTTCACAACAATGCGAGGAGTTGGTAGTGGGGTGATGTATTGGAATACTGTATAATTATATGTATGTTTGTTTTATACGTTCAAAATTTTACTACACACTATACATGTTTATATATGTTCATTATAATGATGCACTTCAATAAAATTTCATTTAAAAATAAGTCTGCTTTTTGCTTAATTTAAAGACTTTCTATGGTTAGAGCTGTTAAATGAAATTAGTATTTTAAGAGTAGTGCCTCAATCCTCAAAGGACTCTAATCGATGTTTACTTGGCATGGTAGCTTTGAAGTGAATCCCAGAATCAGATTACTTTTAAGTCCTTCTGTCACTTCAGTGATTCATTTTCTTTTCATCCATATTCATACAATTTTCATTTTGATCAGTAATGGAAAATACCTTGTTCAAATACTATTAATCCCCTTCCTATTAATATCTATGGCAGACATCACTAATCAAATACCTTCTTATCCATTGAATAGCCACTAGCAGACTGAAGTTGGCGCTGTTGATTAAACTTCTTTGATGACAACTTCAGACTTAGTTCATATCTGATTCTGTAGCCTCATTACCCAACAGACAGGATTTGGCTATGTGGTCAGTTAGTATTTGTCAGATTGCTACAGTCTCAAATCCCTCCATTTCCAGCTTTCCATGTGTACATCTCAAATTAACATTTACCAGCCAGTCATCAGTCTTGGTCAGTAAACATTCAGGTATTCTTCTTTTTAACATGTAATCCTCACCTACTTGTGGAGGTTATCTTTTTTCCCTTCAGGATTAACCAAGAGATTTTGTGAGCTAAAGTAAAATTCATATCCAAACCTCTGTAACTCAGACCTATTCCCCAGATTGTATAGTTTTTCATAGAGCAGGAACCTAAAGCAGTATAGCTGAAAATCTCATTTAGCCCAAGTGCTAAAGGAGCGTTTCTGTTCAGAAATGAATCAAGTGGAAAAATATCAATTGGCTGACCAGGGAATGCATTCAGCCAATAATTTGTAAAGAGGAGATCTACCTGTATAAAAGGTACTTGCTCATTAGGCAAGGAATTTCAGTGATTTCTCATCAAGTCTTTTCTGCTGATATCATACACACACACGTGCACACATACACCTGCGGTTCACCTTCACCTGCATGTTTCACAGGAACCTCTAACCCACGTTCAATGAAAGATTCACAATCTTTCCCTCTTTAAACCATCTCACCATCCTGCATTTTCTAGTAGTCACTAATTTGACAAAAATATGCTAGGAGCACTACAAAATGCTGTAAATATAGCAAGGGATGAGCAGATCTATTTCCTGCCCCCATGAAACTTACGGCTAAGTAGAATAGACAGATATGGAATAAGCGAACACAAGAACGATTCATCACAAAAGCTAGAAACTGAGAGTCATGTGTGCTTCTGCCCTGTCCTCATTCATTCCTAATATCTAAACAATCACTAAATTCCTTCAGATGATATCACCTAAATCTATTTTGCATCGGAACCTTCCTTTGCATTCCTACTTCCACTGCCCCAGTTTTCTCTCTTATCATCTCTCACCTGGACAAATATAACAGCCTCTGGTGTTTTCTCTCTCAAATGTGTTTTTCACATATCCATTACCAAAATGACATTTTTGACATGCAAAAATAAGCTTGAAAACTTCTAATGGCTGCCTTTTTCTAGAATATAAATTCCAGGCTCTCCAAGATTTCCTAATGTAATTGCTTCTGCTCCTATCATTCTTTACTTTGCATTTTATGTTCCCACATCAAGACTATCCACACACAAATACTACATGCCACTGTGATTTTTCTCATATAGATCCCTCTGTCCAAAAGGCCTTCTCTCTCTGTTTTTCTGTACAAACTCTTAACTTTCCTCTAAGACTCATATTTTTTCTAAATCCATCTCCTATTCTTGAAGGATGGCTCAGGAGCTTCTTGTACATTCAAAGCACATGGGCACATCTCAACTATTGTACTCACCTCTTTGTACTATAAATGTCTATTTATATTATCTGACATTCTGACAAGACTTTGGGATCCTTCAGGGCAGGGAATCTATCTTCATCATCTTTGGGCTTCCAGAAACCATTTCAGAGGTTAACATATTAATATATGGATGAAAGAACAGTTTACAACAAAGTCTTCCAAGTTTAGAGGATAAAGTATTTTTCAGTTGGAATCTAACCATTTTTTGGTCACAATATTTGTCCGCCCTGACATTTGATTCACTCGCATAATAAATCAATGCTTGATGGATAAATTGCCTCTAATCCAATTAATAGTAGTAGCTCTGCAGGCAAAGCTGCTTTTTGGAAAGTACAAGCATTTTATCTCACTAAATAATATCAGTTTATATCTAAAACAATATTGCATTTTTGCTGCTGTTTTAACGCACCATCAAAGCTTCAGGGCAATACCACATGTTACACTAACTGACTTGATCCATCACCATTTTCTTCTTTAAGCCAAAACTCTATCCTATTCTGAATCCTGTCCAACCAGTCCAAGCTGCCCCCCACCTTTGGATCTATTTGCCACTTAAGAATATACTATTTTGATATCTCTATATAAATATTCCTGTCGCAGACAGAACTGACAAAGTAAGAAGGTCAAAGATAGCTATTACAGTTGCAACTTTATTCCAGATTACTTACATATACTAGTTCTAGTTTTCCCAACAACACAGGAAAGTAGATTCTTATTAAATCTCTTTTATAGATAAGGAAACTGGGATTCAGCCATGTCACAAGATTTTCTTAGGAATACAAAGCTGGTAGTGTTGGTGCCAGAATTTGAACCCAAATATCTCACTACAAATTTCCCCAACTTCATATGTTTCCAAATGCTTTGGCTTTCTCTTTTATAATGCCCAGATAGGCAACAGAGGCGAAAGGACCATGCAAGGAGGGTGAGATACTGGGGAACCAGATTACTGTGTGCTAAAGGCAATCTGTTTGACTATGGACCAGTGGGAGAGAAGAAACCATGAAGATTAGTCTGACGAAGGGAAGAAGTTAACATTTGGGTCAACCTCTTTATGCAACGGACAGTGCATATTTTATCTAACAAATCTTCATGGAATCCACTTGTGCTTTTATCCCTAGATGAGGAAAATGGGGCTAAAGACATTATCTTGCTTGAAGTCAAATATAATATGGCAGGGAAATTGGATTTGTATATAAATTATTCTGACTCTAAATTTCATGTCTTGTCTCTTTTACCACCTGGAGTAAACAGTCTCTACAGGTAGCCATTAATATTGTGGTTGACAAAATGTTCATGAACACACACGGGAACTCTCTTCCTGAGAGCCACCCTATAGCCCATCTACTTGCCTTTGCTCACCCCACCCCTAACCATGACTTTTGATGAATGAGCTGCCAGCCCATTAGGCAGCCTTCTGATGACAAAATGAAAATGTTAGGTAGAGACATCACTAAACTATCCCCCAGAATCTACCTAGGTTTAATTTTGAGATGTAAACATGTGCTTTTCTTCATTTAGACAATTTTTCCCATGTAAACAGCACAATGATTGAAGTGTTGGAATTATCTTTTTGGGTTAATAATAACAGTAGTCACCATTTTTTTTTTTTTTGCTTACTCATAATCAGCACTCTGCTGACCAATTCACCTGAATTGTCTCATTAAATCTTAAAATCTTAAAATCAACACTATATGATATACCATTTACCCATTTTACAAATGAGAGAACTGAGTCTTAGCAAGATTTATATGACTTGCTGTTGGAACACAACTGGTACTTTGGAGATTTTGTTAAGGGAGAATTATGGAACTCTAGCCCTTTTAAATTGAAGCAAAAGAAATAGAAATTAATCAGCCAACTACTTTTGAAGTACATATTCTTTTTATCAGGCAAAATCTAGCATAAGCGTTCAGAGGTATAGTTTAAGGAAAGTGTAATTTATGAATGTGATGGAAACTACCCTTTGATGAAGCAGAGTAAATGCAAAACAGTTTGACAAAATCTTTCAGTCAATCTGTTCATTCTAGCCATTCAGACTTAAGTTGGGGAGGCAAGGTGTCTGCCCTATGAAATTCAAATGAGTTTAATGTTAAAGCACTTTGTAACATGTTAAGACCTAATATAAATTTAGGAAATTATTACTAGGATATATATATATTAGCCACAGATGATTAGAGGAGAATTTGAACTTTCTTTTTTTCAAAGGATTATATTTAGAAACAAGTATTAAGTGTTTGGAAAGGAATAGAAATTCTGTAGTCAATATAAAATAGTATATTAAGTAATTGATTCCAGTAGGAATTTATGAACAATTTGGCAGTGAGCAGAGAATCCCACCAAAATTACCTAATGAATTATGATTTTAAGCCTATTACTCATCTACCAAATAAAAGTCTGTCATATATATGTCTATATGTGAATTTCTCCATTATATATCAATCTATCATTTAGTGATATCCTAATGATTTTAGAGTAGCCATCAAATCTGATTAACAAAATAGAGATTGACCAACTTCACATTTGAATTGAATATTATTGTCATTGTTAGCAATATTTGTCGAGAGGAATTTTATAAATTAACAGGCTCCTCATGCTGTTTCCATTGAAGTAATGTGCTACTCTGCTGCCTGGAAAGGTGAAGAAATGAGTTGGACCCTCAAAAGAGATTCAAAGCCAGGTTTGGTAAAGTGTCAGATACTGTGGTGCAGAATCAGAGACTTTCTAGTGTAAGTTCCAAATTTGCCATTGCTGAGACTAGCTTCCCTAAAATATGCTCTTTTTCTGAAGACTACTCTCCTTTAATTTTTTGTAATTTACATCAATACATTGCACATGGGAAAATGCATATTATATTTTATATGCTGAATAAATACTATATTTTATTTATTTATTTATTCATTAACTTGTTTAATAAAGCTTTTCTCATTACCTTCTCTGTGTTAGGCAAAGTTGCATACTTCAAATAATTTGTAGTCTAGTGGGAGATGCTAAAGGTAAACAGTCCCAATACAAGTGATTCATGCTCAGATTAATGCTACACATGGAGGAAAGAGCATGCAGGAAAGAAAGCTAACTATCTGAAGATGGATTATGCTCAAGGAGAGTTTGCAAGAAGACTGGTCAACGTAAAGATTGGGAGATGAGAATATGTAGCACATT
>PVKH010014931.1:0-16291 GCA_004027955.1 Chaetophractus vellerosus | reverse complement strand
AAAAAAAAAAAATTTGGGAAATGGATGTGGCTCAGGCGACTGGGCTGTCTACCATAGAGGTCAAGGGTTCGACTCCCAGGGCCTCCTGGTGAAAGGCAGACTGGCCTGAATGGAGAGCTGGCCCATGCAGGAGTGCTGGCCGCGCAGGAGTGCTGGTGCAGCAATATGATGCAACAAAAAAAGACACAGAGGAGAGGCAATAAGAGACACAGCAGACCAGGGAGCTGAGGTGGTGCAAGAGACTGAGCGCCTCTTTCCCACTCCAGAAGGTCCCAAAATCGATTCCCGGTGCCACCTAAAGAGAAGACAAGCAGACACAGAAGAACACAACAGAGCAGACAGTAAGTGGAAAAAAAAAAAATCCATGGAACTGCACAACACAGTGAACCCAAAGTTAAACCATGGACTGTAATTAATAGTACAGTAATAAAACTGTGCTTTCATCAATTTAACAATGTACTACACCAATGAAAGGTGTGAATAACAGGGAGTTATATGGGAATCCTGTATTTTATGTCCCCTAACCAAGTAATCTCTCACTTATTTTTCCCAGTTTATGTAGATGCTGTTGTGATCAATAAAATACAAAAAGAAATAGATGATGAGGTGTGTGCTACCATGGATGCAAGGAGACAGCACCCAGCAGATTCCTCACATTTTAGAACAGCAAGATTTAAAGATAGGTTGACTAAGATCATGTCTGGAATTCGAAAGTTAACCAGTGAGAAGATTTTGATGGAACTGAACAATGCTAAAGCATCTAATATAAAAAAAGAAAGTCAAATTAAAGATCTAGAGAAGAAAGTCTGGGAAATAGAAAGAAGGTGTGGCCCATGTGTGGCCCTCAGATCCCCAAAAAGCAGGAGCAAAAGTTGTTTGATGAAGATAAACTATAAACCCTGGAGACAGCTATTCTCTAGGAGAGTCAGTCCACTGTGCTCAGACTGAGTCAAAAGCAGACAACATGAAGGCCCCAGCAAATAGGCTGTAATTCTCCAGGCCACCTCCTGTTCCTACGTCTCATTACAATGTTTGAAAAGGATCAGTCCTCATCATCCAGGAGCTGGCCTGGTACCCTCAGCTAGGTCACGGTATTCTCCTGACCTAGGAGATGTTCTTTGAAACAATTTCAAAGAACATTAATATCAGACAAGACCACTATATGACCACGATGAATTAGGACATAAACACTTCCACTCTGTAATCATGTCTAAGCATAGATAATACATGAACAATGGCCAAGCCACAAAATACTAACCATCCCCTTCTTTCAGCTTATAAAAGCAACTGCTGCTTCTTTACCCATTCAGCTGTACTCTCGCTCTAGTCTGATCTCTGTAGAAGTAAGTTTTGTTAAGATAGCAATCATAGAATCATCCCAGCTTTTTGACAGCACACAATCCTGAGCAAACTGACACTTCTTTTAACCCACCCCCAAGTCAATTATCACAAGTGCAAATCCAATAATAAGACCCTTCTAACACTCTCTTGCTGAAACGCCCCAAGATTCCATGTGTTTTTTCTCTTGCTGAAAGGAGTAATAAATCCAATTTATGTTCAACTAAAAAAAAAAGAAAAGAACTACTGAAAGAAATTAAAGACCTGAATAAATTGATATATGTACCATATTCATGGATCAAAGGACTCAATATTGTTAAGATGTTAACTATTCCCAATTTTATGTATAGAGCCAGTACAATCACAATAAAAATCTCAGAAGATTTTTCAGTAGAAATCAATAAGGTGATTCTAAAATTTACATGGAAATGGAAAGAACCTTGAATAGCCAAAACAACTTTGAAAAAAAATAAAGTTGGAAGATTCACACTATCTGACCACAAGAATATTATAAAGCTATCATAATCAAGACAGTATAGTAATAATGTCAAGATAGACAAATAGGTCAATGGAATACAATAGTCTTTTTTTTCCCCCTAGATACCTTGTTTTTCTACAGATAAAAGATTTCTGAAAAAGGTATAAAGGCAATTCAGTAGAGAAGTCTTTGCAGCAAATAGTAAAGAAACAACTGAATAGCCATACGCAAATAAAATGAACTTTGATCCATACTTCACACAATATACAATATTAATTCAAAATAGATCACAGAGCTAAATGTAACATCTAAAGTTTTTAAGAGAAAATTTTTGTGACAGTTTAGGCAAAGATTTCTTAACTATCACACCAAAGCACAATCCATAAAATTAAAAACTGATTAATTTTACTTCATCAAAATTAAGAGCTTCTGTTCTTCAAAAGACACTTTTAAGAGTATATCTTGATAACTTAAAAAATTGTGCGGGAGAGAGTTTAAACTATAAGGTAAACTATAATCCACTCTTAGTGGCAATGCTCCAATATGTGTTCATCAATTGCAACAAATGTACCACACTAATGAAGGATGCTGTTAATGTGGGAAAGTGTGGAAGGGGTAGGGAATGGGGCAAATGGGAATCCCTTACATTTTTTTATGTAACATTTATGTAAGCTAAGTATATTAAAGGCTTTTTAAAAGTATATTAATAATAAGAATAATAACTTAAAAAAGAATTAAAAGACTGGGAGAAAATATTTGCAAATTACTTACCAATAATAAGAAACAACCCAATTTTAAAAAATGGGCAAAAGACACTTCACCAAAGAAGATATAAGGGTGGCAAACAAGCACATGAAAAGGTATTCAACATTACTATTCATTAGGAAGATGCAAAATAATTCCACATATTAGAATTAGAAAATTTTAAAAGACTGACCATACAAAGCGTTTGCAAGGATGGGAGCAACTTGAAATCTTCTACATTGCTGTGGGTATGTAAAATGGTACAACCACTCTGGAAAACAGCTTGGCAGCTTCAAAAGTTAAATATACATCTACCATATGACCCAGTCATTCTACTCCTAGGTATTTACTCAAGAGAAATGAAAGTATATATCCATACAAAGATTTGTACACAAATGTTCATAGCAGCTTTATTTGTAACAGCCCTAAATTGCAAACAACCCAAATGTCCATTAATAGATGAAATTATATAGGCAAATTGTTGTTTATATGATGGGATACTACTCAGCAATAAAAAGGAAGAAGCTATTGATATATACAATGACATGGATAAATTTCAAAAAAATTATGCAGAGTGAAAGAAGCCAGGTACAAAAAGGAATAGAATACTATATGATTCCATTTATTAAAAAACCTCTAGTTTTCTGATTGGTGAAAGAAATTAGGCTGGAATAATGCCACTAGACACTGAATGGAAATTACCCCTTTCTAAGGTGCCATCCTTATGAACAAAGAATTTATTGTTTAAAATAAAAAATTCATCTTGAGGGAATAACATGTAATTTGAAATAAAGATAAAGTAACCATATGAAGAGCATTATAACTTAAAAAAATACAAATTAATATATGGTCATAGACACCAGATCAGTGACTGCTTGGGGAATGAGGGGGCAGGAAAAGGCAGGAGGGAAGAATTACAAAGAGGTGTGGTGGAATCTTGAGTATATGTTTATTATCTTGTGGTGACAGTTTCAAGGGTGTATATATATGTCAAAATTCAACAAATTGTACACTTTAAATAGGTGTCATTCAATATTTCAGGTATAAGCCAATAAAGCTATTAAAAAAGAAAAAGAATATCTTCAGAGATAGGAAGTTTATAAAATAAGAGCAACATGATATTAAAAAAGCAAAATAAGAAAGAACTCTTGGAAATCATAAATGTGGATACAGAAATAAAGAAGTCAATAAAAGGATAAATGAGAACCAGCTGTGGCTCATTGGTAGAGCCCTGGTTTACCACATGGGAGGCCCCGGGTTCGGTTCCCTGGAGAAGGCAAGCCGCCGCGGGCTGGGCAAGCCGCCGCAGGCAGGGCAAGCCGCCGCGCGCGGTGAGCTGACTCGGCAGGATGCCGCCGCAGGGGGAGACAAGCAGACACAGAAGAACGCAAAAGCAATGAACACAGCAAGAACAAGCAGCAAGGGGAGATATATAAATAAATAAAAATAAATCTTTAAAAGGATAGAGGGAAACAGATGTGGCTCAGGTGACTGAGCTCCTGCCTACCACAAGGGAGGACCGGGTTCGGTTCCCAGTGCCTCCTGGAGAAAACGAGCAGGACAGCGAGCTGACGCGATGGGCTGGCATGGCCAGCTGATGCAGCAGAATGATGCAGTGAGATGACGCAATGAAGAGACAGCGAAGAAATACGATGAGAGATACAACAAAGCAGGGAGCGGAGGTGGCTCGGGCAATTGGGTGCCTCCCTCCCACATGGGAAGGCCCTGGGTTCAGTTCCTGGTGCCTCCTAGAAAGACAAGACCGGCATATAACAAATGGACACAGCAAATGCAAACAACAAGGAGGTGGGGAGAAATAAAATAAATCTTTATAAAAGGGTAGAAAGAAAAAGTTGAGAAAATCTCCCAGAAAGTAGAATAAAGAAACAGGCAAAACACAAGAGAAAAAAGATAAAGAGACTTACAAAATTAGTCTTAAAAGGTCCAATGATCTATTAGGAGTTCCTGCAAGAGAGAGCAGCTAATACAGAGAGGAAACAATTATCAAAGAAACACAAGAAATTCTCAGCACTGAAAAATATATGCCCAGATTAAAAGGCCCACTGAGAACCTAGTATAAATAATGAAGAGAGGGAAAAAAAGACCTGACTCAAGATGTATCATTAATCAGTACAAAATTTCAGAATAAAAAGGGTAAAGAGAAGACCCTAAGAACTACCAGATAAAAAAATAAAACAGGTCATATACAAAGTAATAAAATTTATATTGATACACAGTCTTCTTAACAGCAACACTGGATACTATGCCTTCAATATTCTGAGGAAAAGGACTTTCAATTTAGAATTATATACCAAACTATCAATCAAGTATGAAGATAGAATAAAGACATTTTCAGATATGCAAGGATCCCCAAAATCTATTTCCTTTGCACCGTTTCTTAGAAACTATCAGAGGATATGAGCCACTAAAAGGAAAGATTAAATCAAGGAAAAAGAAGAAATGGGATCCAGGAAACAGGTTTCACCCAGGAGGGCAGCAAAGAGAAATCCTAGAATGCCATCTCTATAGCAGGGCTAGAGAACAAGCTGTCTAGGTTGGAGCAGAACAGAAGACGCTAGGTGGATGGTTTCCAGACAAAAAAAAAAAAAAAGGAATTGATAGATTACTGAGTAAATTTGAGCATTTTTGGGGTGGAGGTAGGGGGGGACCAGAAACCACTGATAAACATATAAGTAGCATTTGGAAAAAAAATTAAGTATAAATTTATTTGTAGTTAAAATAACTACAATTAACAGCTCTAGAAAAACAAAGAATTCAAGAAAATGAAACTCCAGTATACTAGTTGGCATTGTAGTAAACAAAATTTACTTAGCTGTACCACAAACACACACTGAATACTGATTTAACAAAAACTGTAATCAGTTATATTAGGATATAGAGAAAGCAGAGCGCTTAAATGTTCATCTATCATACCAGTAAGTCAACAGATAACGTTTAAAATGAATAAATCATGACCATAAACCCTTAAGTACTATTTTTTTAAAAAGTGCCTCTATCACTTTAAGGAAAGTTAGTATTTCTTTAAAGATAAAATATCAAGGTATATTTAAGAAAGGCTATTTCCATGACAGGCCTGTTGAGGAGTCCTACTATATGCATACATTGCACTATTTTACACCAATATAATTCTAGGTGTGTAAGATTGAATGATCCCCAGAGTGAATCTGTCTTTGGATAACTTCTCAGTTAACTAAGGATTAGTAGAGACTGTGTATAATAATTGCAAAATTACCTAGAGATAAATCAAATATATCCAAAATAAATTGAATAGCAGATCATGTGTTTACTATTTTGGACACACAAAGCTTGCATCAATAATTTATAAAGGTAGTTCCATTAAAGTCTTACATTGTGTGGGTAAGATGCAAAAAGAAATCTATTAGGCAGGTTGAAAATAAAATGACAAAAAAAAAAAGGTCTACCTTTCTCTTAGATTTGCTCAGTGACATTTTAAAAGTTTAGATAGCCAGCCTAAAAACAAGTATTTAATATATAAATAAAGCATTTCAAATCACAGAGAAAAGAATATTGTTCCATATGACTGTTTACATAAATACATTAGATTATCTAACTCACAACATACACCAAAATGATTTCTTGCTATATTAAAAGATTTAAATATAAAAATAAGCCATAAAATTAGGAGAAAGTATAGATTAATATTTTTCTAATTACAATAAAAAGGGGGCTTTATAAGCATAATTTGCAAAATAAGTATAGTGGGTTGAATACATAGTGTCCCTCAAAAAGATATGTCCAAGTCCTAATCTCCATTACCTGTGAATGTGACTTTATTTGGAAATAAGGTCTTTGCAGATATAAAAAAAGGATCTCAGGATGAGATCATCTTGGATTTAATGTGGGCCCTGAATCCAATGATTGGTGTCCTTCTAAGAGAAATGAGATGGAGATCTGAGACAGAAACAGAGAAGAAGGCCATTTGAAGACAGAGGTAGAGATTGGAGTCAAGGAATGCCAAGGATTGCCAAGGATTGCCTGGAGCCACAGAAGCTTGGACAGAAGTAGTGCAGGGATTCTCTCTACAGCCTCCAAAAGGAGCCAACCCTGCTGACACCTTGATTCTAGACTTCTAGCTTCCAGACTGTGAAAGAATAAATTTCTTTGTTTTAAGTCATCTAGTTTGTGGTGTCCTAGGAAACTATTGCAATAAGTAATAACAAAAGGTAAACAGATTTTTTTTAAAGATTTTAAAATTTATTTTTATTTATTACATATCCCCCCCTCTCTGCTTGTTCTTGCTGTGTTCTTTTTCGCGTTCTTCTGTGTCTGCTTGTCTCCCCCCCGCCGCTGTGGCAACCCGCCGAGTCAGCTCACCGCGCAGCAGCCTGCCTGCTCACGGCAGCTTGCCCTGCCCGCAGCAGCTTGCCTTCTCAAGGCGGTCTGCCCGCTCGAGGAGGCCCTAGGAACCGAACCCGGGGCCTCCTATGTGGTAAACCGGCGCCCTACCAATTGGGCTACAGCCGGCCCCCAGTAAACAAATTTGACATGTAAAAATTAAACATACACTTTCCATATATATCACAAACAAAATTAAAAGGCAAATGATCAAGTGGAAAAAAACTAATTCTAACTTTTAAGACAAAGGACTAAATCCCTAAATATTTTAAGGGCTGTTCAAAACATTTTTAAAAAGAACTAACATCCAATGGAAAAAAGAGCACATTTTTCCATGGGATGGAACAAAGAAGAGTTTTAATTATTCTAATATGGAATAATTCTTGCGATTATTGTGAAGTGAAAAAGTACAGAACAGTATATATGGTAGGCTATCTTTTGTGAAGGAAAGAAGTGACAAGGAAAAATATTTACTTGCTATTGCACAAGGAAACCAAGGAAGGATAACCTAAAAATGAATACAAACAAGTATCTATAGGGAGAGGGTAGGAAGACTGGAAGGCATGGGGAAGAAGCAAGACTTCTCGGAAAAGATGTTTTTATACAGTTTTGACTTCTGAATGATATGTTTTACATATTCAAAATTTAAAATTAAATCCCAAATTCCATATACATGACATTCAAGAATAGGCAAAACTAATCTATAGTGATAGAAATCAGAACAGTAGTTGCCTCTGGGCTAAGAGGGAATGATGAAAAAGACATGAAGAAACTCTGATGTAATAGAAATATTCTATAGTGTATGTTGATTTGGGTGTTCATTAGACAGGTGTATGTATTTGTCAAAGCTTACAAATTGCACACTTAAGATCTGTGTATTTTGGGGCCGGCTCGATAGCCCAGTGGATAGGGCGCTGGCATACCACATGGGAGGCCCCAGGTTCGATTCCCGGGGACCTCTCCTAGCGGGCAGACCGCCTTGAGAATGGCAAGCTGCCATGGGCGGGCCGGAGCCGCCGTGGGCAGGGCAAGAAGCTGCCACGGACAGGGCAAGAGCCGCCACGGGCAGGGCTGGTCGCTCGCGGATGGAGCGCAGCCAGCCACCTGCGAACTGAATCAAGCGCCGGCCATGAACGGACGCAGAGACCGCCCACAAGCGGGGAAAGCCGCGCCTGCGCAGTGACCACTCTCGGCGCGTCGCCGCAGCGGGGGGAAAGGGAGATATGTAATAAAATAAATAAATCTTTAAAAAAAAAAAAAAAAAAGATCTGTGTATTTTACTCCAGGTAATTTATACCTCAATTTTTTTTCTAAATCCAAAAGGATTAAAAAAAAAAACAAAAAAAACTCCTAAAATTGAATACAAATGGAAACAAATGAAACTAATTATATATCTAACTAATAACATACCAACACAGAAAACATAATTGTTTCAATAACTTCAGCACAATACTATCTGCATTCTTAGTAAAACTTTATTAGTATTATTGTAATTAGTATAATTGGTATTGTAATTTTAAAACTATTTTATGTATACTGTAAGGGAATGTAAATAAACATTAATGTTACTAGGATCCAAAATTGGATCCAAAATTTTAATGAGATAAAAATATAAATTCAAAGCAATCAATATGAACTTAAAACACAAACACACAATTTTCTAACTCTATTAAAAAGGTTTAGAAGTAAAGATATACAAATGGTAAGGAACACATCTAGTACTCTAATCTTAGTTTTTTTTTTTCATACCATCTCCCACTAAGCAGAACCAGGTCTCCTTGAGAAATGGCTGATTTGGTGTCTGGAGGGCAAGCAAAGGACAAGGTGAGTTTGAGATATTTTGCTGTGCCAGAAAGAAAGATAATGAAAGAAAGATAATGGGTTCATGTTAAAGGGACACAGAAGCAAGTTTGAAGAAGCTCCCATTAGTCAAGTTTGGGACAATTTGAGCATCAAAAAGAATAATAACTGGGGCCGGCTGGATAGCCCAGTGGATAGGGCGCCGACATACCACATGGGAGGTCCCGGGTTCGGTTCCTGGGGACCTCTCCTAGCGGGCAGACCGCCTTGAGAATGGCAAAGCCGCCATGGGCGGGCCAGAGCCGCCGTGGGCAGGGCAAAAAGCTGCCACGGACAGGCAAAAAGTCGCCACGGGCAGGGCAGGTCGCCCGCGAATGGAGCACAGCCAGCCACCCGCGAACTGAAAAGCCGGCTGTGAACGGAAGCAGAAGCCGCCCACAAGCGGGGAAAGCCACGCCTGCGCAGTGACCAGTCTCGGCGCGTCGCCGCAGCGGGGGGAAGGGGAGATATGTAATAAAATAAATAAATCTTAAAAAAAAAAAAAAGAATAATAACTATAATTGGTTATAACACATTAATTTTTTTAATCTATGATGTCATAGTGATACTAAAAAAAAACTTTATAGACGAATGCTAGCTAATAATTGTAGAAGAAATGATACATTTAGAAATGAATATTTTACAACTCCCAGTGTAGAAGTTGTTCAGGCACAGACCGTCAATGAATGCTCAAACCATTAGGTCAACAGTTTTTGAGAAACAGGATATTCTCATGGTACCAAAGCATCAACTCACAGATGATTTACTAATTACAAAGGGGGGAATATACCTGACAATGGAGAGATCTGACAGTTAACACCTAACAAAGTAATCAAAACTGGCATGACTATTAGTGGGACAACCTGTCATTAGGTATCATATATGCCTCTTAATTTGACACAGGATAATACACAATGGTACTTATGAATTATTCCTGCCAAAAATATTTACTCTGAATCTCATCCTACCTTGGGACCCAACTTTCATTTACAGGAAATACAGGGAATGGAGGAACAAATTAAATGACACCACAAGGAAACAATCAGAGAAATTCAGAACGTGGAACATTCTACAAGACAAGTGACCTGGATTAAAAGAGACTAAGGAGACAATAACCAAACATGTGAACCCTGATTAGATCTTTTTTTGAACAAAGTCATAAAAAGACATTTTTGGGACAACTGGGATAATTGGATTATGGACTAGATATTAGATGGTTTTAAGAAATTATGATCAAATATTAACTGCCAGTAAACATATGAAAACATTTAACCTCACTCATTATTAACACAAGTCATACTAAAATTTACCTAGCAAATTGGTGACAATGAAAATTAATACAATTTTTGGGCAGGACAATCTGGCAACATGTAACAAAAGTTTTTAAAATGTTTATATACTTTACCCAGCAATTCCACTTCTAGGCATTCATCCTATAGAAATAAGAGTTGTACATAAACATTTATTGACCAAAATGTTCGCTGCAGCATTACTGATGAAAATGGACACACCCTAAATATCCAAGATGGAGTAATAAATTATGTAATAAGATACTCTGTAATCATTAAAAATCTTAAATTGAAATATTTAACATGGAAAGTTCTTCATAATACATTAAGTGCAAAGAAGAGCAGACTACAAATAAATATATAATTTCTCTGTATATAGTCTACCTTATAGGAAAGATAATTATCCAAATGTTAATTTGTTATTTCTAGATGGTAAGATGGGTTTACAGGTGATTTTAACTTTTTTTCTTTGTAGAAGAGAGGATCATTATTTCTATTAAAAATGGAAGAAAGAATAAAGCCATTTTTTGTGACTCCAGTGGGCAGAACTAGGAACTACCAATGGAAATTACAAGGAAGCAGAGTGTGACTCAGTATAAGGAATAACTTTCTAACAATTAGAATTTTCTAAGCAATGGGTGGTCTGCCTGTTGAGGTAATGAGTTTTGCATTATTGGAACTCTCAGCAAAAGCCGAATGGTCATTTGGCAAAGATTTATAGAATAGATTTATATCTATTTATATCTATTTATATTTATATCTAGGAGATTAAAAGAGAAGGTCTTAATGGTCCTTTCCTATTCTAAGAATTTATAATTCCATAATGTTTTCCATTATCTGGGGTGCCAGAAAGTGGCACTCTTTTTAAATGCTGTTAAAGACCCACATGGCACTGAACTAAATGAAAAAGATTATACCAATATTAGAATAATGGAGCTGAGGGGTGATTTGTATTGTTACATTCTATATCAATAATATAGACATTATTGATAAAGTCAAAGAAGGCCATTAAGCCAGTAAATGGAGAGGATTCAAACTGTATTGGCATGAACCACATTTGATTTTGTCCCCTACTAATTTCTCTATGTCTAATAAGAACAAGAAGAGTTATACTTTTACCAAAGTGAAATAGCACTAAACATCTCAAAAAGGAGGAGGACCAGAGGCACTATGCTCCCTCTTTTTTTCCTTTTGGCTGTGCTGTAATTTATACATAAATAAAGGAGAGATGAAGAACATGCCACCCTCCCCTCTGCAATATGGTATATAAAATATTAAGATTTTGGATGTTGAATACTGGGTAGTAGGAAATGACACAAGAACTTAGTATCACACTGAATTCCTGGAAGGCAGAAGGAAGCACCACAGGCCTATGGAATTTTTAGAACTGGTAATGCTGAAAATCCTAAAATGTCAAAAAAGGATTACCCTAAAAGATGCACTTTTAAAAACAACCTTTTATTTTGAAAATTTCCAAACATACACAAAAGTAGAAAATAGCATAATGAACTCCTATGTTCCCATCACTCAGCACCATTTATAAGCATTTTGTCAAAGTTGTTTCATCTAATTCTCCAGGATTGTTTTGTTTATTCCTGGAGATTTATAAACAAACAACAGATATTATACTATTTTACTTATAGAAACTTCAGTTTTCTTGCTAATAATAGAGGTATTCAATAAATGTTAGTTGTTATGGCCAGGTATTGTTCTACATATTATACTTGTATTACATATATAATTTTTACATTAAGCTAGGCCTCATTATTATCCCTATTTCACAAATGAGAAAACCGAGGCATGGTTTTTACTGGTCAAAATCACACAGCCTTAATAAGCAGTGGTGCCAGGATCTAGAACCCAGAAGTTATCATTAGACTAGACTTTACTCTCCCAACCACTAAAATATGCTGCCTTTCCACTATTCTAATTATTCTAGCTGTTATGGGATATAGAGTGTAGTGGTAATTAAAGAAGGACTGCTGAAGAGGGAAGATTAGAGAAGATGCTATAATATGAGCTGGAGCTCATTTATAAAATCCTGTGATAGTTTCCTTTTCTAAATGCCCCAAACGGGAAAGGAAAATGTAATTGGATATCACCACTGCCAACTGTATGGGATATAAATGGAGAACGTAGGTCATCTCATATAAGAGAAAAGCTCTCTTCCACAGAGATTGAAAATAAATTTCTTTTTATCTGTTCCTCTAATGACTGGGTAAATGGGGTAGGTGACCCTAGTTCCACCAGGCCTTTAAGATAGGTCATGCAAAACAATCTCACAAGCAGAGGGATGAGAACATCAGCATGAATAATATTTGACTGCTTAATAAGTGAGTAAAAAAAAGGACCTGGGATTAAAATAGTCTCTCTAGGGCATCCTCCTCGTTCCTCATTTCCACTATCCCCAAACATAAGCAGAAAGACTCCTTCCCCACTTTTACTACACTTAATACATAATTCTACCAGAGCACTATCTCTTCCTCTTCTGGACTATGAATTCCCAAAGGGATGAGACCTTATCTTGCTCCTCACATTTCCATCCCTAAAATCTTCACACCTACCACCACCGGAGGTACTCAAGAAAGATTTGTTGAATGAATAGGGAGAGAAGCTAAAGGACAAAATACGGAGTGATCTTTATAAGAATAAATTATTTCATCAGCATCTCTCTAACATCTGCACCTACAGTTTTGTCCAAAAGTTTCCCTTTAGAAGTTTTCCCATCAGCCAATAGTTCAGGATGAATAATAAAGGGACTACTGCCTCTTGAGGATTGGAAAATGAATCTAGGCACTTTGGCTTGCAATAGTTTCTAATGAACTAGGGAGAACTTAGCTTGAAGCATCTGGAAGGCAGTCAAAGCCTTTCAATCAAGAGCTTTTATTCAGATGCCAAAATGTAGGATGGTGTTTGAAATGCCTGCTTTTACATTTAAATGCTGAAGGCAACAAGGAAAAGAAATAACTTCAAATATTAAACCAATGATTACTAAGCAGCGCTTAGCAAAAGTAAGGTCTTTTTTGCAACCATAGGGGAAGTACTCTTCATGTATTGGTATAACTCTTCTTGGACCCCTCTCTAATACCGGTTAGCCAAACCACTTTAGGGACAATCTGGTCAGTCACTTGAAGTGATAATCTTTGGGTAAGGAAGGTATTTTTCCCACCAATTTAAAAAAATTTGCAACACCCTCCCAGCTTTAAGTACATTACAGTGGAAAGAAAAAGTCCCGTCACATCCTTTACATGTCATTGTTTGGTCACCATGTTACCTTGATTAGAGTCCACCGGGTCTTTTATATGAGCAATGACACTCCTGAGATAAACTTCCTTCTGCTGTTCTAGATCTGACTGTGAAAACGTCGAAACATTAGTCCTTGAACAAAGCAAACCAAAAGGAGGAAAAAACAGTCAATTAGAACCCATGAGTTTAGTTCTTTATAGAGAAAAGTCACACACTGCTTTTGGTTAAAATAAATAGCTTTCAGAGTTAAAATTCCCTTTAAGATCCAGTGACAGAAGTCGGTATTCGGCAAGTAGCATTACGCTGAAATCAAGTATGGAGAGAAGAAATAGATACAACTTCCTGCTAACAAAGATTTAGGAAGGTGGAAGATTATCTGTCTGTCCCTAGAGGGTAAAAAAAAAAAAGCATTGTTCAGTAATTCACAGTCAGGAAGCAGTTAACTTCACAGAGCCACAGACAAGGTGAATGAGAAAAAGACTGAAAAGGACCAGGTGGATCTGGCAATTAGGGCAATGGTAACCTTGGTCCTTGCACATACTGATTGCACTGTGCTGAAGAGTCAGTGGGTGAGAATACTGAAACAGCAAATTTATTACAAGTAGCTTGACTTGTGTTCTTTGAAATGATTTCCAAGGTAAGCAACTCAAAATGATTCCCTCAATTATGCAAAAATACAAGAAACTGTGATTGGGGATGAAAGTCAAAAGGGAATTTAGCCTTATCTATAATGTTTTAAATTTTTAAAAGCATAATAAACATAATATCTGGGTAATCAAAATTTGAAAATAAAAAATAACTCACTATAAGGAAACCAATCTAACTTAACCTAAGAAACAGATTTTCTAATGCAGTCTATGGAAAAGGCCCATGTAGAGACACTGCCATCTCCTGGAAGAAAGAGAACAGATTGAAAACCAACCAAACCTGCAACACTGAATAGAATTTTTCCCCAAGGATAGTTGATGTAAGTTAGAGATGTCTAATGATTTTCTACACGGATATATTAATTAATTCCTTTAACAGGGACAAAATATACCTAACTTTATAAAATCATTTGAACCGTTTTAAGTGGACAATTCTTTGACATTAAGTACATTGACAATACTGTGTAAATTTTACCACTATTTCCAGACTATTGTCATCACCCTAAACCAAAGCTCAGACTCATTTAGTGATAACTCCCACTCTTCTCCTCCACCCACCCATAGAAACCACTATTCTGCTTTCTATCTGAATTTGCTTATTCTAAGTATTTCATATATGAGAAAGCATATGATATTTGTGCTTTTCTGTCTGGCTTGTTTCACTCAACATGATATATTCAAGGTTCATCCATGTTGTAGCATGTATCGGCACTTTACTTTTTACAGCTAATAATATTCTAATGTATGGATATACCACATTTTTATTATCCATTCATCTATTGAAAGAAATACATTGACTTACTTCCCCCTTTTGGCTATTATAAAAATGTTTCAATGAACATCGGTGTGTGCAATATCTGTCCAAGTTCCTGCTTTCAGTTCTTTTGGGGACGGAAAATTCTACAAGAAAATGGCTGGTTTATATGGTAATTCTATGTTTAACTTTCTGAGGAAACACCAAACTTTTCCACAGTGGCTGCACCATTTTACATTCCCACTAACAATGAACAAAGGTTCCTATTTCTCCACATCCTTCCCAATATTCGTTGTGTTCAGATTTTTTAATAATAGGTATCCTTGAAGTTGTGAAGTAGTATCTTGTAGTTTTAATTTATATTTCCTTGATGGCTAATGTTGAGCATCTTTTCACATACTTATTGGACATCTGAATATCTTCTTTGGAGAAATGTCTATTCAAATCGTTGGCCCATTTTTTAATTGGGTTGTCTTTTTGCTGTTGAATCGGGTTTCTTATATATTCTGGTATCAGATATATGGTTTTCAAATATTTTCTCCCATTCTGTAGATAGCCTTTTCACTTTTCTTGATAATATCCTGTGATACACGAAAGTTTTTAATTTTGATGAAGTCCATTTTATCTACTTTTTCTTTTGTTGCTCGTGCTTTTGGTGCAATTACTCCATTATTTTGTGTATTAGTTGCTTTTATGTATTTTACTGGTTTAGTTTACTTGGCTGCTCAAGCAAATATCATGCAATGCTTCAGCTTAAACAGTGGGAATTTATTGGCTCATGGTTTTGAGGTGAAGAGAAAGCCTAAATCAAGGCGTCATCAAGGTGGTTCTTTGCTGTAGTATTCTGGGGCTGGCTGCCAGCGATCCTTGGTCCTTTGCTGGTCACATGGCAAGGGACATGGCAGCATTTCTTGGTCTCTCCCGTCTCTTCTGGGTTCCACTGATGTTCAGCTTCTGGCTAGAACCTCTGTGGTTCTCTCTGAATTTCATTAGGAGAAATAATGGACTCCAATGATAGGATTAAGACTCATCTTGATTGGGTTATGCCACAACTTAACTGAAGGAACCTCCTCAAAAGATCTTATTTACAATGGGTGCATATCCACAGCAATGGATTAAGTTTAAAAACATGTTTCTCTGGGGTACATACAGCTCCAAACTACCACTTTAACATTTTGTTTCCTTTCTCCTTTCTTTTTCTCTACTTTGTTTTGTTTTGTTATTTTCTTACTGGTTACCTTTGTAATAACAATTAACATCTTAAACTAATAACATAGTTGACTAGTACCAACCTAGTTTCAGTAGTATACAAATTCTCTACTCTTACATATCTCCATTCTTCCCTCTTTATATGGTTATTGTCTCAGATTATATCTTTATACATTATATGCCCTTTAACAGACTTAAAATGTTATTTTACACATTTGCCTGTTAAGTCATATGAAGAGGAGGGAAGCAATTGCAAACCAAAAGTACAGTAATACATGGGCCGGCTCGATAGCCCAGTGGATAGGGCGCCGGCATACCACATGGGAGGCTCCGGGTTCGATTCCTGGGGACCTCTCCTAGCGGGCAGACC